>JAIEZT010000019.1:507895-627895 GCA_019594935.1 Periophthalmus modestus | reverse complement strand
ACTTGTAACCAACACGTAATTTTAACACTGTATTTTATTGTATAGCACTTGCACTTTTATGAACTGTCTAAGTTCACTGTAAATAACAATATTGGGTCATTTACAACAACAGCTAGCATTAATTATTCACTGTTTTATTATAAAATTTGTATTTGTTTGCCCGGAAGCAGATGACCCCAGTCCCAAACTAGAGCTCTGCAAACTCAAACATGCTCCGTGAATCCCAGTACAACTGTGGAGACGCAGCCATCAGACTTGTGTCTGTGCTGCTGTTGGGGACGGTGATGACTGTTACTGCTGGATCTTCATGTAATCATAACTTCATTGCATCCCTTATAAATGGTGAAACCGCCACCTAAACGTGGTGGAGGGGTTTGAGCCCGAATGATTCTGGGAGCTATGTTGTCGGGGGCTTTATGCCCCTGGTCACCCATGGCAAACAGGTCCAGGTGGACGGGTCAGACTAAGAGCGGTTCAGAAGCCCTTTATGATGAGAGAAGACCAAGGGCCAGTTACGTCGCACGGACCGGCGTCACCGGGGCCCCACCCTGGAGCCAGGCCTGGGGTGGGTGCTCGAGAGCGAGCGCCGTGAGATTGACAGGCGGATCGGTGCAGCGTCTGCAGTGATGCGGTCGCTGTATCGGTCCGTTGTGGTAAAGAAGGAGCTGAGTCGAAAGGCAAAGCTCTCGATTTACCTCAATCTACCTCATGACCTTTTGGTCATGACTCTGGGTCATGACCAAAAGGACAAGATCGCGGATACAAGCGGCCGAAATGGGTTTCCTCCGCAGAGTGGCTGGGCGCTCCCTTAGAGACAGGGTGAGGAGCTTGGTCATGTGGGAGGAGCTCGGAGTAGAGCCACTGCTCCTACACGTCGAGAGAAACCAGCTGAGGCTCGGGCATCTGCTCAGGATGCCTCCTGGACGCCTCCCTAGGGAGGTGTTCTGGGCATGTCCCACCGGGAGGAGGCCCCGGGGAAGACCCAGGACACATTGGAAGGACTATGTCTCTCTGGTCTGGGTACGCCTTGGGGTCCCACTGGAGGAGCTGGAGGACGTGTCTGGGATGAGGGAAGTCTGGGAGTCCCCGCGACCCGGCCCCGGAAAAGAAGAAGAAAATCTATGGATGGATGGATGGATGGAGTGCAAAATGGTCTCACTTCCTGTCCTGCTGCTTTTATTCTTTCTCTTACTTTCTCTGTTATAATAATGTACGGTTACCATGGCTACACTCTTTTTTTTCAGTCTTTTTTTTTCTGGCTCTCGGGGGTTGTGCTCATCTCTGCCTCCCGCTGGTGACACAGTGAACCACCACAAATCCTTAGAACTGTATTATCAAACTCCTCCCACAGAGGGCTTCAGTGTCTGTCTTTCTTGTCTTGGGACTGAGAAATGTGAAAATCTGTTTAGTTGAATTAAATGCAACCTGTGAGCTGAATATATGAACAAAAGATGGACCTTTAAGAACTATTTATTTGAACATAAGTCATAATTTATGCCTTTTACAACATAAAATAAAATGTGAACTTATTAATAATGGAACTTACCTTTTTCAATGAACAAACCAAAGGTTTCCTTGTTAAACTCGACTTGTGTTACTGATTTATTTTACTCTGACCCTGACACTCGGTTACACACAATGGACTCAGAGATTTGTAGAGGACGAGGTCAAAATAAACACAAATAATTCAAACACTTACCATCATACCATACATTGTTAAACGTGTGAGGCTCATCTCCTCTGGACCATTTCCACGCAGCACTTGAATTGTCTCGGTACATCCCAAGCCAACTGTGCCAATAGATTTGGTTATTTTCTGCAGCGGTCTTGATAGTGACCAGGTCAAGGTGGTTCTGTCTGCAGTAGGTCTGAGCATCAGTCCAGGTTAAATACTGGGTCACATATATGATGTTTTGTTGAGCCTCGACTCCCATCACCCAGAGCAGAGCGAAGAGAAGCACCGATCCTCCCATGTTAAAGACCTGAACCTGAGGACATATGGAAAACATTTATTATTACTGCAGAAAACAGTTTACTGATGTTCATGAAATGTGAAATATGAGCTTATCAAAGCAGTTAGAGTAATATTTAGTAGTTTTAAAAACAGTGGGAAATATTTATTTTAACTAGAAAGTGTGAATGAAGCATGTTTCCAAAAACTTCATGGACATATAAAAGTCAGAGTCATCTCTGCATAGTCAAGTTAGAATCAAATCCATAAAATGATGCAAAAGAAAGAACATTTTTATAATAGATGTAAAGTGATAATAAATCTAAATAACTTTTAATTAAAAAAGAAAATATCTTATATAGGATATAGGGAACAAGTGTAATATTATTTGTATTATTAGTTTGTGGTGCGTTCACTTACCTCAGAAGAAATCAATGCTCTTCAAGTGCAGATGTCTTCAGTGAACTCTTCTTCTGATGCTCTTCACTAAACCTTTGATTCCTATTTGAATGTGACTTGAGTCTGTCACTACTTCACCAAGAGTTTAAGAAGAGCAAGAATTTAAAGTGTAACTAAACACCTAAACTCCGCCCACAACCATATTTCAAATAGAGCTGCTGAACTGGGACGTACCTGGAGGACTCAAGAAAAGTGTGAGGAGAAGGGAGGGTTCTGGACATGAGGAACAGAGTGATCGAGTGAAAAGTGTGAGGAGAAGGGAGGGTTCTGGACATGAGGGACAGAGTGATTGAGTGAAAAGTGTGAGGAGAAGGGAGGGTTCTGGACATGAGGGACAGAGTGATCGGTGTAACAGATATTCACACTTCAAACTCCTACTCTGAGCATGTCGTGTGAAACTTCCCTGCCTGGTTTAATAACTAACATCATTATGGGCCGTTATGTCCCTGTTGAGTAGATGTTTGTGTCCCTCAGTCGTCCAGGTCTGATCACTAAGAAAAAACAAAGTTAAGTCTTCATTCTTAAAACTTTTTGTCTAGTTGACAAATTTACCTTTGGCTTTTATTATGTGTATTATTGTGTGTTTGCTGTTTCCCCTCCAGTCTTGTCAAGTACCTGACTAGAATTTTACTTCTGTAAACAGCTGGCAGATTAAACCTCAGTCCACCATTTCTGTTCAAAGAGGGATTCTCTTGCTTCATAAAACTTGTTTCCTTTACTCCTCTCACAAACAACACTGTCTGTGTTGGTGTAGTTTCTTGTGTAGTGGTGGCTTGGTTTCCCTGATGGACTGTTCCTCGTAGTCTCTGTGTTACACTGAACTGAATACACTACATCACTGAGAGTCTTCTTGATTCAAGACGATTCCATCGATTGAAAATGTCTTCTGGATCGAAGCTGAAACATCTTGATTTCAAGTGACTTCCAATGAAACCTTCTTTACATTGAACCAGGCCTAATTACATCATCTCACTTTTTTTGATAGTGACCTAATCAATATGATGCTGTTACAGAAACAGCTCATCAGTCCAGTTTAAAGACCCTGAAACCTTCAATTCTCTGTTGGCCCATGACTCTCATCACCCAGAGCAGAGAAGATGCACCTGGTGAAGAGATGCACCTGCAGAGACATGCAAAGCCAGGATCATTTGTTTCAACTTTAAATGCACTTAAACAAGCAAATGGCCTGAACTTAAGGACAAACCCTACTGCTGTCTACAATGAATGATGTAAAAGCTAAATAAACCTGGTGTGGTAAAGTTAGTAAATCGGCTATAGTAGCAACTAAGTTCATCTCATTTCATTACAATAGAGTGATATATGTATAAACATATGGAGCAATGCAGGTTTTTAGATTACTGCTACTTTTGAGTTGCATAATGCAGCAGTAATTAAAATGTGTTTTCAAATGCAGTTCCACAATAAAGTTAAAGCACAAATGGTTTAAAAAAAAACAGAATCATGATGATAACACTTTGTTGTTATCTTAAAATATTGACAAAGTAGAACAGTTATTACATAAAGTTAAGTCAAGTCCTCAGCTGGTTCCTCTTGGACACCTCCCTAGGGGAGGTGTCCAAGAGGCACCCTGAGCAGATGTCCGAGCCTCAGCTGGTTCCTCTCGACGTGTAGGAGCAGCAGCTCTACTCCGAGCTCCTCCCGTGTGGCTCGAAGAAGCCATCAGGACAACATCATCTGCAAACAGCAGAGATGAGATCCTGTGGTTCCCAAACCAGACCCCCTCCAGCCCCTGAACCAGACCCCCTCCAGCCCCTGAACCAGACCCCCTCCAGCCCCTGAACCAGACCCCCTCCAGCCCCCGACTGCGCCTAGAAATTCTGGCCATAAATATAATGAACAGACCCGGTGACAAAGTGCAGCCCTGGTGGAGTCCAACATGCACCGGGAACAAGTCTGACTTACTGCCGGCGATGTGAACACAGCTCCTGCTCCGGTCATACAGGGAACGGACATACATACTCCCCATACTCCTGGAGCACCCCCCGAAAGGACACGGTGGACCGGTTGGGTAAACTCCCATGAACCCTCGAGCACCCGATGGAGAGTATAGAGATGGTCCAGTGTTCCACGACTGGGACGAAAACCACACTGCTCCTCCTGGATCCGAGATTCGACTATCAGTCGGATTCTCCTCTCCAGTACCTGGAATAGACCTTATCAGGAAGGCTGAGGAGTGTGATTCCCCTATAATTGGAACCCACTCTCCAGTCCCCCTTCTTAAAGAGAGGGACCACCACCCCGGTCTGTCAGTCTAGCGGTACTGTCTCCAACCACCATGCGATGTTGTAGAGACGTGTCAGCCAAGAAAGTCCCACAACATCCAGAGACTTGAGGTACTCGGAACGGATCTCATCCACCCCCGGAGCCTTGCCATCGAGTAGCTTGCCAACCACCTCAGTGACTTCAGCCAGGGTGATGAATTAGTCCGCTTCCAGGTTCCTTGCCTCTGCTTCCTCCTCGGAAGACATGACAATGGGATTGAGGACATCCTCAAAGTATTCCTTCCACCGTCTGACAACATCCCCAGTCGAGTTCAGCAGCCCTCCAACCATACTGTAAACAGTGTCGCCCCAAGCTTTTTGCCTCTTCCCAACCCCCGAGTTTTTGCCTTTGCGTCAGCACAAGCCACGGCACGCCTGGCCCGCCGATACACGTCAGCTGCCTCAGGAATCCCACAAGCCAACAAGGCTCGATAGGACTTCTTCTTCAGCCTGACGGCATCCCTTACTCCCGGTTTTACCACCAGGCTTGGGGATTGATGCCATGACAAGCATCTCAGACCTTATGATCACAGCTACGAGCAGCTGCATCGACAATAGAGGTGGAGAACATGGCCCACTGGGAGCCCATGTCCCCAGCCTCCCCCGGGATCAGAGAGAAGCTCTCCCGGAGGTGCGAATTGAAGACCCCCCCGACAGAGGTCTCCACCAGACGTTCCCAACAGACCCTCACGATACGCTTGGGCCTGCCAGGTCTGTCCGGCTTCCTCCTCTGCCAACGGATCTAACTCACAACTGGTGATCAGTTGACAGCTCTGCCCCTCTCTTCACCCGAGTGTCCAAAACACGCGGCCGGAGGTCAGATGACACGACAACAAAGTCGATCATCGACCTCCGACCTAGGGTGTCCTGGTGCCACATGCACTGATGGACCTTGTGTTTGAACATGGTGTTTGTTATGGACAAACTGTGACTAGCACAGAAGTCCAATAACAAAACACCACTTGGGTTCAGATCAGGGAGGCCGTTCTTCCCAATCACTCGCCTCTAGGTGTCACTGTTGTCACCCACATGGACATTGAAGTCCTGCAGGAGAACAACGAAGTCCCCGGTGGATGCACTGTCTAGTACCCCCCCCCCCCCAGGGATTCCAAGAAGGCCGGGTACTCTGCACTGCTGTTTGGCCCGTAGGCTGCCACAACAGTGAGAGACCTGTCCCCGACCCAAAGGTGCAGGGACACGACCTTCTCGTTCACCGGGGAGAACTCCAACACTTGGCATCTGAGCTATGGGGCAATGAGCCCACACCAGCTCGCCGCCGCTCCCCGCGGGCAACGCCAAAGAAATGGAGAGTCCAGCCCCTCTCAAGGAGCTGGGTTCCAGAGCCCAAACTGTGCGTGGAGGTGAGGCCGACTATATCTAGTCGGTAACGCTCAACCTCCCGCACAAGCTCAGGCTCCTTCCCCCCAGAGAGGTGACATTCCATGTCCCCAGAGCTAGTCTCCATGTCCGGAGATCCAGTCTTCGAGGCCCCCGCCGTCAACTGCTGCCCAGATCTCTCTGCACCGGCCCCTTACGGATCCTCTCGTGGGTGGTGAGTCCACGTGTGGACGGCCCCACGTCGCTCCTTCGGGCTGAGCGCGGCCAGGCCTTTCCCCACGGGGTGTGTATTAAAATCTGAAACAAATGACCTTAGCTTTGCATGTCTCTGCAGGTGCATCTGTTTATCACAGAAGGAACGGTGCTTTCCCTCCTCTCTGCTCTGGGTGATGAGAGTCATGGGCCAACAGAGAATGATGTTTCAGGGATAAACTGGACTGATGCTCTGTTACTGTAGCAGCGTCATATTGATTAGGTCACTATCAAAAAGAGTGACACGATGTAATCCTTCATCCAAGAGGTTCAATGTAGAGAAGGTTTCATCTGTGGTCATCTGAACTGTTTTACTCTGCTTTACTCCTAAACCCTGAAGGAGACAGTAAGACCTGAAGTACAAGAGCCAAAATGCATAAGTCTATGTCTCAATAAAGAGTCAAACGTGGGCTACAAAGGTCTTTGATATTTTGTTGTCCTGATGTAAGCACTTTTACTTTTCTACTTGGTCACTTAGTTTCTACACAGTGTGGATAAAACAGCAGTGAGGCCTGTAAAAAGACGCTCATCCTTGGAGCACATGGATAATTATGTAAACACAGTCTGTGTTAGTTGCTGTTGAGCTGCTCTCTCTGTAGTTATTAGTTCATCCAAAGGCAAAATGAAGGTGTCAAAGAGCAAAATGTCTTTTCAGTCATTATTAGCATGTTTTAAGTGTGTGCAGAGCCTCCACAGTCTCTGGGCGACATTCTGTAAATACAAAGTGGTATTGGATCAGTGATTTAGTCTTAGTAGTTTTAGTTTTAGTGAAACGATACCTGAAAACGGTGCAGTATCTGAGCTTTTGCTGAAACCATTGGGTCTTACTTCAGACTCTCTCCAGACCAGAGTTTGTTTGGCCTGTGGTGTTTCTCTGCTCTGGACAGTCCAGTCAGACACAGACTCAGATCTGAGAGCAGATACACACAAAAAATATTATTATGGCAGTTTTGCCACTGTCCACATGTATTTTATGCATCTGGAGAAGGTATTCGATCACGTCCATCATGGTGTCCTTTGGGGGGTGCTCCGGGAGTATGGGGTCCTGGACTCGTTGCTATGGGCTCTTAGGTCCCTGTATGACCGGAGCAGGAGCTGTGTTTGCATTGCCGGCAGTAAGACAACCCTGTTCCCACTGCACGTTGGACTCCGCCAACGCTGCCCTTTGTCACCAATTCTGTTCATGACAGAATTTCTAGGTGCAGCCAGGGGCCAGAGGGGATCTGGATCTCATCTCTGCTGTTTGCAGATGATGTTGTCCCGATGGCTTCATCGAGCCAGGACCTGCAGCAGGCACTGGGGCGGTTTGCAGCCGAGTGTGAAGTGGCTGGGATGAGAATCAGCTCCTCCAAGGCCATGGGTTTTGACCAAAAAAAGGTGGCGCCCTCTCCGGGTGGGTGATGCTTGAACTCCTCCTCCTGCCTCTTGGCATGTCCCACTGTGAAGAGGCCCTGGGGAAGATCCAGGACCCACTGGAGGGACTATGTCTCTGCTGGTCTGGGAACGGCTGGGGGTCCCATCTTAGAAGCAGGGAGTCCTTACTTAAAATGCTGCCCCCACTACCCAGTCCTGGACAAGCAGTAGAAAATGAATGGGTGAATGGGCTTTTCCACCTTCAAGTCACTCAAGTAAGTAAGTAAGTAAGTAAGTAAGTAAGTAAGTAAGTAAGTAAGTAAAGTTTATTTATATAGCGCTTTTCACAGATAAAAATCACAAAGTGCTTTACATAGAAAGAACAGGTCAAAAATACAGGGAAATAAAACTAGACATGAACCTAGTCACTAAAAGCTTTTCTGAATAAGAACGTTTTCAGCTGCTTCTTAAAGGAATCACTGAATCAGCCTGGAGGACGACCAGAGGCAGTGCATCCCAGAGCCTAGGGGCCACAGACTGAAAAGACAGATCCCCAAGAGTTTTAAAACGAGTCTTTGGGACCATGAGGAGATTCTAGTCCAAGGACCGGAGGGTACGACCAGAGTTATAATAGCACAGCATATCGGCAATATACTGGGAGCCTGACCATGTAATGTCCGATATGTAAGACCACACAATTTAAAATCAATTCTGTATTTCACCGGCAGCCAGTGGAGGGAAGATAAAACCGCCGTTATATGGGCTGAACTCAAAGCACTTAACAGGTGTCACTTTGTAAGTAAACAAATTGCAGCACAAACCAACTACTTTAAATAAGTCTGTTAGCATCATTTGTTTGGCAGACGGAGGTGTGGATGTGTTCTGTACAGAAGAGACAGGATCAAACTGAGGTTTGCTCCTGTGACTTGGCTTCTGATTTTTTCTGCTACTAAGTTCTTATTATGAAATTAAACAAACTATAAGATAATTTAATTAAAATACCTAAACTTCTGAAAGTATGTTTATATGGTGTTTTACAGCCATTTAATTGTTTTTTAAACAATATTAAATACGCAAGAATTTAAATATTATGGTAACTGGTCTGGAATGGCAACTGATAATAATAAATCTATTTAATATATCCAGTAGGTCTGTTTGTTTCTCTTCCATCGTGTGAGTGTTTGATGACACACTTGCACAGCCATGAAAACCAGTAAATCCAGGGGAAACACTGCAGTCAATAGTGTTGCTACTGTGGCAATGGATATATCACAATATGACAAGGTAAAAAAGATTCTTAACACACATTCAAATGCACCATAAATAAACCAAACATAAACATTAGGGCTGGGAGATAAAATCAAATCCTGATTCCAATCTGCTTTCACGTGGTGATTCTCTTTCTTGGTTTAATGCTCAGCTCGTAGTCACAGATTTTTCCATCCACTCCTTTTGGTTAACCTCTAGGTCTGAGTGAGTGACAGCTGGATTTAACCAATCACAGTGTAGTGTGGACTCTCAGAAGAAGCAGATGAGTGTATGTACCTCTTAAAGCCACAAGGTAAGATGTTCATGAAAGATGACTCAAACCTAAATTGTTATTTGGCTCCCAGAACACCTTGATATAAATGTCTGCCTTCAGTTCACACACATGCTTACCACAAGCCCTGGCGAGGAGAAATGCAGTCTTAAACGACAGCCACTTAATACCTGCCTGGGCAATAGGCTCAAATGGATGAGTCTCCAAAACCAATGAAAGATCCCATGATGGAGCCACTGGTCGTGTAGGCGAATGAAATCGTCTGGCACTGCCCACAGCGGTAGCACTGCCACTTTGTCAGCAAGATATTGCAGCCACATATACCTTAAATGTCGAAGGTGAAAGACCACAATCCAAGAGTTCCAGTAATAATTCCAAAATGGCAGAGACTGAACAGTGCACCTCATCTTGTCCATATTTTTTGCACCATTCCTCAAACAGCTCCCACCTATCTGTATACAGCTGCCGCCTGAAGGCCCAGGCATTATAGATTGTATGTCCTATTCCTCCAGCATACTCTGAAAGTTTGACACCAGGCCCTGCAGAGGCCACACCCAGAGCTGGAGGCGGCCTGGATGGGGATGCAGTATCCGCCCCCCGAGTTTGGGCAAGAGATCTGTCCTGAAATGGAGGAGCATTGGATTGGAGAGCTGCAACAGTGTGCAGTAGTAGGAACCAGATCCTCACTGGCCAGAATGGAGCAACCAATAGAAACTTGTGTACCTCCTGCAGAACTCTCAGGAGTGTTTCATAAATCAGGGGAAAAGGAGGAAAGGCGTAGAAGAGAGTGTGAGGCCAGTCGTGAGCCAGTGCATCCTGACGTGTGTCAGAGAGAACCAGAGAGGGCTCTGGTTTATGCAGCGACCAGATCTACTTCCTCCCTGCTGTAGAGCCTCTAGATTGTGCAAACCACCTCTGGGCAAAGCTTCCATTCCTCCAACAAGAGAGTTTGGTGAGAAAGGAAATCTGCCACCTGATTCCAAGCCCACGGAGGATAGGCTGCCAGCAGGCTGGGCAAAATGGACGGACTCCCATATGGGAAGCCGCCGTGTTCTCCGTGGAGGATGCATCCTTATACACAACTTTCCTCCGTGATAGAAAAGACCCCAGCAGAGATCTCCAGCCCCTGGGATGCACTATAACGTCTGTCTCTCCACTGAGACAGGGAGTGCTCTCTTGTGTCTGTGTGCAAACCAAGTTGGTTTCCAGCTGTAGGCTGTTCAGCCACATCTGCATCGGCCATAATGAAAGTAGCCCCAACGGAACTACAATGGAGGCTGCTACCAACCTGCCCAGAAGCTGGAGATATTGCAGGAACAACAAGGCTTCTCTCGCTTGGAAAGCACCCAGCATCTCCATGATGTCAACCCTTGTGGGTGAAGGGCAAGGAACCACGGTGGCAGTGTTTAAGGTCAAGACCTAAACAACTCACATGATCGAGTACAAGTGTAGGTCTGCTGGTGTGTAGCAGAAGGGCCAGGAACAATTGGAGGAGGGGCTCGTCGGAGAAGCTGATGTCTAGTCTGTGCAGCCTGGGCTGTCCGTTGCAGAGTCTCCAGCGCTGTGTCTCCAAAAAGTTCACCCGGAACCACAGGTTGTCCCCTTATGGTCATCCTACACGTCTCCATTAAGAGAGACTGTGCCAACCAGACCTGCCGACGCATCTGGGTCAGGACAGATAGCAAGCCAAGCTCCCTTCACATAACAGCAAATGCTTGAAGAAATGTGTCGACCAAGCCTTGCATAGCCACGGTAACATTAGAAGCCTCCAGTGAAGTCGCTGGGGACAGAAAATTGCCAATACGACCCATGCGCGCCCCAGAGTCCTAAGCCTTGTACAGCAGTTCATCAGTAGACTGGCACTGAGGTCGGGGGCACCTGGCATTGGGTCTCAGAGCTTCTGGAACCACAATAAGGGTAGCCACAGCTCTTTCAATTGCAGGAATATGCCCCAGATCTAACTTAGGCACATCCTGCATGGCAGCAAGAAGCCTTTCATCAGATGCTGGCTTAGAAAATGCTTCCGTATCCGACCAGCAGGCATGCAGTTTCTTAATATACTCCATAGAGGGAGGAACTAAAAAGGAAGGGCCATAGGCTGCTCGTCAGTGCCTCCAAATGTAAACATGCAAAAGCCACGCGTAAAGAGGAGGCAGCTGAGTCATCATCACCTCCCTGAGAGCAGGTGGAGTTGTGTGAGCTCAACTCTGATATGTCAGAACACACATCCACACCGTCCTCAGTATGTGGGTGAGTGTCGTGGAAGCGCGTATCTGACGCAGACAGGGCATCATCTCTGCAAGCAAACCCACATCCTGTTGAGCAGCCCACATGCTGCTGTCCTGAGTCTGTATGGACTCAATGAGAGCTTTTATTCTAGTGAGCTCTGAAGTAAGGCAATCCACGTTCAAGGATAACCCCACAAAATGATCCCCTGAGCTACGCTTATGAGGAAGAGGGAAGCACCAACAGCAGAGCGCTTTCACCACCTTCCCGTTCGCCGGCAACTGATTGTCCTGTATATCAGAGGGGACCGAGGTTCCAGCTCCTCCAAACACGGCAGGCGGTCAGCACGCAGGGATTTGGGTATGATGCTGCAACGCATGCAAGCATTCTCAGTCAAACCTCAGTCAAACCTTCTCAGTCAAACCTTCCCAAGCTGGTCCACACCCAAACATAAGGGGCATAAATCATGTCCATTTTCAGGTTGAAGCTGCGTCATGCAATTTCTACAACACATGGACTCCATCAAAACCAATGGTAGATCAGAAAATACCGCTCTTGATCCTCCAATAATGGGATAAAAAAAATACCATGTAGAGCCGAAAACGCACAACTGGTGGTAGACAACTAAAATATATTATATATATCCCCCCAAATGTCAAAGCGAACAGTAACCACTGCTCATATTAGTAAAATTAGAACTTGCACCTGAAGGCATGAAAAAATTCGAACACAAATGTGACTTGTAACTCAGTGTAGTTGCATCACCAATTCCATGGAAATAAAGACATCCAAAGCCATACTGCGGAATATTTCAGGCAAAGCAACAACATCTCCATGGGTGGATTTGCCCCGTCCATAAACGTCACATAGTGCATCTTTATTTAACATGTATTTACCAAAAACAGCTATAAACTGCATCCAAAAGTCTTTCATTCTCACTTTATAATCAAACAACTAAGAAGAATATATAAGTGATGGTTTGAACTGTGACATAAACTGAGGTGACTTACCTGAGATGAAAACGACTGACACACTTTGTCTTTTCAAAGAACGATGGCTCTGAGTAAACAGTGAATCTGAGTTTTCTGGTCATGCCCTTGACTCTGGATTTTCATATGTTGACTAGGCTGACGAGGCTCCTGAGAAGGATGCATCATCTTTATGTGAAAGTTACACAAAAGCACATTTACACACCTGCACGTTTGGATAAGGATTTATTAAGTCAGACAATAACTTAACCTCTACCAAAACATGCATGAGAAAGTGAATCGTTGAATATTGTTTATTGAGGCCATGGCACATTTAATATAGTTTAATATATAATACATTATATATATATATATATATATATATATATATATATATATATATATATATATATATATATATATATATATATATATATATATATATATATAGCTCCTTTTCCCCAACAAGAAGGTCTCAGGTTCAGGTCCCAGAGTGGTGCCTTTCACTTAAATGTCGTCTACATGAGTTTCTGTACAATGAGGAGTAAAGCTGCTGTGGGGTCTGGACTGACAGGGAGTAAAGTCAGAATCTGTTGAGTCTGGACATTTCACATTTTAAAGTTGAAACCAATATCACAAAAAACTGAATTAAGGAGAAATGCAAATAAAAGTCCTCTTAGAGCAGTTGATTTGACTGGAAATCACGTTATGTTTTACAGACCGAGGAGCTGAGTTCATTTTGTGATTGGCAAATGTAATAAAAAGAATTTAAGAGGTTCAGAAAACTACAGATTAGCACAAAACCAAAGGTTAAAGACAAAAACAATTAACAAAACAAGCTAGAAAATAAACCAAAACCTTCCAATCAGAACAGCTGTAAAAGTCAAAAGTTAAATCTGTCACTGGACAAAAAGTTTTAGAGTGAAGATGTTTCTCTGCTCGTCCAAGTCTCTTCTTCAGCTCTGGTCAGATTCCTGCTGGACACTGACTTATATCTGTCTGAAGGGGGCGCTAACGACACAGAAACAGCTTTTGTTTCCAGTTTCTGTTTGTAGGTTAGGTCTGTTGAGCTACACTAAGTGAGCACTGTGCCTGAGACATATTTAGTATATAAGTCATAATGGGTGCTTAGCCAATTATTGGCATCCAGACTATCTCTGTTGTTCTCTGTGTTTCAAACAGAAATCATTTTTAAAATGCAGTCACATTGTTTCCATCATGAATGAGCTGCATTTTTTTCTTTTTTTGGGGGGGGGGGGGGGGGTCACCATATCCACATGTGTGTGTTACATGTCTAATTGATGATCTTTAATGAGTTTGGGTTTTTTGACTTGTTTTTAAAGAAAACCGTCAGCAGAGATGTCAGAAGTGTGATAGTGTCACTTGTGTCAGTCCCTGGGTAGATCCAATATGGCCGAGTTCCTGTAGAGTTTAGGGCCAGGCCATAATGATGTTTTTTACATGTTCGGACATAATTTATTTTTTGTGTTCTTTTTGTTTGTTTTTTTTTTTTGTTGTTGTTGTTGTTTTTTTTGAGTTTCCAATTTTTACCTCGAATTTTTGTTTTTTTTCTTGGTCATGGCTGCCATTAGCCACATGAAAATAGATTTTTGACATGATGTAGCTGAGTTGTCTTTCAATGTTTTTGTCCCAGGGTCATTCAAATGTTTGATCCCAGTCCATAGTATGTTCGATCCTGTTTACTGCATGATTTTTTGTGATTTATAGTGTTTCGGTATAAATCGAATTAGTCCTTCACCTTGGGTCTAACGAGAACAACACTCAGCTCTAGACTAGAGACTAGAATGTTTCTTATAGCAGAAGAAATGCCTTTGTTCCTCACATCTAGCGATACTGTAATTTCCTGTGGACATCTTGTCCACTGAACCACAATGTTTATTCTCTGGACAAGTTGGTAGATCATCATACTGGACTTCCTCTCCTCCGACCCACACCCAGCGATCTCCCAGGAACCTCAGTCCGGTCCACACCTGCACATCACATAAATCACATAAATGAACTGCACAACTCCACACTGTGCTGCTGCAGAGGGTCTTACCTGGTCTGAAATCTGGCTCCTCACAAAGTCATGGTCCTCCTGAGTGAGGAGAGTGGCCAGGTCACAGCTGTGGTCTGCAGAGCTCAGAGACCTGCAGTGGACCAAAGCCTCCTCCCATGTCTTCATCTGACTCACCAAAAACAGTGAGTCGTCCAGACAGTAGAACCTTTCACTGCGAGAGCAGTCTATGCGCCACCAACCGTAGAAAATCCCTGTATTCTTGTAGACACAGTTTTCAACAAAATCAGGATCAACTGGGAAAAAAAGAGGTTCATATTTCATCCCTGAATCTGTGGAGGTCAGTGTTTTAGTCACACTTCATCAGAAGTGGTTGGATTGTGACAAATGTTGTGTCCGTGTGGAAGGTGGACTCCTGCATCATTGTGACTATGTGGCTTTATGGTGAGTCGAGATGCAACAATACAGTTTTCTCACCATGAGACAGAGTTAGGGTTAGATTAGTCATTCTAATGTCTTTTTTTTTTTTTTATTATGATAATTAATATGAAAAATCACATTTCAATGAATTACAGAATAACATCTAAAGTCGTCCATATGTGAAGTGTTTTAGTTCATTGGGTTCAGTGATGAACAGACCTCCACCTAGAGGACCCCACCCACAGACCTCCACCTAGAGGACCCCACCCACAGACCTCCACCTAGAGGACCCCACCCACAGACCTCCACCTAGAGGACCCCACAGACCTCCACCTAGAGAACCCCACCCCACAGACCTCCACCTAGAGGACCCCACCCCACAGACCTCCACCACGATGCCCCACTACAGAAATGTGCCTATTTTTTCATTGGTTTAATCTAAATGTTTAAAGGTTATTAAAGGTCATGAAGCTAATTTACAAATACATTTCTAAAAGTTTCCTAATGAATTAAACTCTGTGTGTCTGGATTATCAGCCACATCATAGAGCTGCTGCTGGACCCATGGATCTATAATAATCTCTGGATAAGAGTCTCCTCTTCTGTCTCCATGTGAGATCGACTAGTGGTCACTCCAAAGTGAAGCTCCTGTAGCTTTAGGCCCAGAAACATTTCTCCCATAGAGTAGAATGTATTTTTAGTGATTCAAACTGCTCATGTTCAGCTGACAGGGCATCTGTGTTAGTTTGACGTCAGAGTTGAGAGATCGAGCCTCGTCACAGATCCTTTTGTTCCTTTTACAGCTGCACTCTCACTTCTTCAGCCACTAAAAGCAGGTGGACAGTAGACTGTCCTGCTACTTTTACTTTTACTCATCTCTGCCTCCAGCTGGTGGACACAGTGAACTACCACAAATCCATAGAACTGTATTATCAAACTCCTCCTCCCACAAAGGGCTTCAGTGTCTGGCTTTTTAGTCCAGCTTTATAGCCTTGGGACAGTTTAATGGAATAATCTGGTTTTAATAATAATAATTATAATACATTTTATTTATATAGCTCAAAGACGCTTAAACAGACATCACATTAAATGGAACCTGTGAGCTGAATATACGAATAAAAGATGGATTTCAGAACTATTTATTTGAACATAAGTCAGAATTTATGCCTTTTCCAAGACAAAATAAAATGTGAACTTATTAAAAATGGAACTTACCTTTTTCAATGAACTCAGAGATTTGGAGAGGATAAGGTCAAAATAAACATAAATAATTCAAACACTTACAACTATCCTTTGCATAGCCAAACGTGACAGGCTCGTCTCCTCTGGACCATTTCCATGCAGCACTTGAATTGTCTCGGTACATCCCAAGCCAACTGTTCCAATAGATTTGGTTATTCTCTGCAGCGGTCTTGATAGTGACCAGGTCAATGTGGCGTTTCCTGCAGTAAGTCTGAGCATTAGCCCAGTTTAAAGGCTGGTTCACATATATGATGTTTTGTTGACCCTTGACTCCCATCACCCAGAGCAGAGCGAGAAGCACCGATCCTCCCATGTTAAAGACCTGAACCTGAGGACACATGGAAATCATTTATTATTGCTGCAGAAACTGTATAGAGATGTTTATAAAATGTGAAATGTGGAGGTATCAAAGCAGCCAGTGAGGCGTAGTTTTAAAAACAGTGAGAAAATATAAAATATTTATTTTCACCAGAATTTGGGATTGAAGCCCGTTTCCAAAAACCTTTATAGACATGTGGAAGTCAGAGACAAATCCACAAAATCATGCAAAAGAAAGAATATTTTTATAAAGGTGATTTTTTATATATATATATATATATATATATATATATATATATATATATATATATATATATATATATATATATATATATATATATATATATATATATATATATATATATACATATATATTTATTTATTTATTTATTTATTTTTTTTTTTTTTTTTTTTTTTTTTTATAAAAATTTTAATATATTAAAACAATTGGTTTAAAAAATATAAGGAATAAGTGTAATATTATTTGTATTATTAGTTTGTGGTGCGTTCACTTACCTCAGAAGAAATCAATGCTCTTCAAGTGCAGATGTCTTCAGTGAACTCTTCTTCTGATGCTCTTCACTAAACCTTTGATTTCTATATGAATATTAAGACATTGGTGACTTGAGTATGTCACTATGCTACTTCAGCTGGAAGTTAAGAAGAGCAAGAAATTAAAGTGTAACTAAACACCTAAACTCCGCCCACAACCATATTTCAAATAGAGCTGCTGAACTGGGACGTACCTGGAGGACTCAAGAAAAGTGTGAGGAGAAGGGAGGGTTCTGGACATGAGGAACAGAGTGATCGGTGTAACAGATATTCACACTTCAAACTCCACCTGCAGCCAGGTGTTTGTATCAGAAACACCGTAAAGATAAAAATAAAGCACTGAGCAAACATGTCAATACAGTTTTACACACAAACGATGCTCATAACATGTTTAAAGATTCAAAAAGTCTCATTTATATATGTGTCTTTTACTTTGATAATTAATTTTTTGCACTCTTTTTGGTGTAGACAAGGTTTCATTGCTGATCATCTGAGCTGTGTTTGTGCAAACATGTTACGGCTCCATCCAGAAACCATTTTCAACTGATGGAACTGGCTTGAAGAACCGGGAAGTTATCGTACTCTGAGTAGGTAGCATGAAATTGCCCTGCCTGGATTAATAGTTAACATCATTACGGATGCTATGTTCCTCTTGTGTCTGTGTCCCTCAGTCGTCCAGGTCTGATCCAGAGTAAAAGCCAAAGTAAAATCTGTCACTGGACAAAAAGTTTCAGAGTGAAGATGTTTCTCTGCTCGTCCAAGTCTCTTCTTCAGTTCTGGTCAGATTCCTGCTGGACACTGACTTATATCTGTCTGAAGGAGGCGCTAACGACACTGAAACTGAAAATAGCTCATGTTTATTGTTTACAGTTTTAGCCATAATGGGCTTAATCGCTTTGTTTTGGGTCTGAGGATGAGTTATAGATGGCGGAGAGATAATGTCTAAGACCCCGTTCCTGTTTAAGGAAGGATTGTCTTTTCTAACAAAAATATCTTCTTTAACTCTCCTCTCAAACCATTTCTTTTCTCTGGCTCAGATCTGAACCTCACTCTCTTCAGAGGAGGTTAGTGTCTTTGAGATGTAGATGAACATCAGACTGTGGTCCTGAGCTGCTCTCTCTGTGTTGGTTCATTCTCTTATGTCTGTTTAGTTTCTCCAGTGTGACGCTCACTTCACTCTTCACTTCACTGAATAGAGCAGATACATTACGTTGTGGCTCGGGGTTTTGTCCTTTGGTTGAACCAGTTTTTGTCTTAAAGTGTTTGTGGGTTTGAAATAGATAATAATGCTTTCCACTTGTAATGAGCTTTACAGGCTTGTCAAAGCCTCTCAAAGCGCTACACTATAGTCATTATTCATTCACTCCACACTTTCACACGCACATTCACACACCAGTGTACGCAGACACTGGGGGCGAGGTGGGTTAAGTGTCTTGCCCAAGGACACAACGACAGCATTCATCATCTGTGAGGGCTGGAATTGCACAGCCAACCTTCAAGTCAGTGGATCTAACCACTTCAACCAATGATGTTTATGTAGAGAGCGGGATTTGAACCGCCAACCTTTGGATCAGTGGACAAACACTCAACCTACTGAGCTACTGTCGCCCGGTCAGATCAGAATTTCATACTGCCTGAAAATGATTTGAAGTTTTCAGACACACCTGCTGTGTGAGGAATAGTTGCACCTTTTCTTCTGGATTCAGATTCCCCGTTGTCCTGTTCTTTTTAGCTCTCTTACATCTTTTTTACATCATTCTGGATCTCCACAAGCAGAGAGACTTTCTCCACATGTTGCTCCTCTTTCACGTTTCCATCTGTGTTTGTGCTCTTGAGCTCTGTGTTGTAGTGCACAGATAACTCTGAGTTTGTGTTGAAACTGTAAACAAAAGCTGTTTTCAGTTTCAGTGTAGTTAGCGCCTCCTTCAGACAGATATAAGGCAGTGTCCTGCAGTAAATCTGACCAGAACTGAAGAAGAGACTTGGACGAGCAGCCTACAACTTTTTGTCCAGTTTGCAGGTTTAACTTTGGCCTTTAGGATGGATCAGAGCTGGACAATTGAGGGATTACACAGACACATAACAGGGACATAACAACCCATAAACTCTTCTCTTTGGGTTTGGATTCAGTAACTCAGAGTAGGATAAGTTCCTGGTGTTTCAAGACAGTTCCATCACTGAAAATGGCTTCTGGATGGGAGCTGAAACGTCTTGATTGCAGAGAACCACCGATGAAACTTTCTCTACAGTGAACCAGGCCTGGACAAATAAAGGATTACATCATTTCACTTTTTTTGATAGTGACCAAATCAATATGATCCTGCTACAGCAGCAGAGCATCAGTCCAGTTTAAAGACCCTGAAACATTCAATTCTCTGTTGGCCCATGACCCAGAGCAGAGAGGAGGGAACACACCATCCCTTCCGTGGTAAACAAATGCACAAATGCAAAGTGAAGATCATTTGTTTCAACTTTAAATAGACGTAAATAAGCACATGGCCTGATCTTAAGGACAAACCCTATTGATGTTTATATTAAGTGATGGAAAATAAACCTGGTGAAGTTAGTAAAGCAGCTATAGTAGCAATTAAGTTCATCTCATCTGAGCACGAGGGTGATATATGCATAAACATATGGAGCAGTTGTGTTTGTGAGAATGTTTCTAGTGTAAGTGTCAAAGACGACCACACCAGACCAGACTGAAACATAAAGTGAGAAGTTTAATGAGTTCCACACAAGTAAAATGAACAATGAAGCAGCCACGCTCAGGAAACGATAGAGTTGTGCAGGTTGACAGCTTTTATGTGTCTTTCAATGTGCTGCATGTGTTTGTTTGGATCTTCTGGTCGACATGAAGTTACACATGAAGAAACTTTAGGGAAACGCAGAAACGCAGACACGCAGAAACGCAGACACGCAGAAACGCAGACACGCAGAAACTCAGACACGCAGAAACGCAGAAACGCAGACACGCAGAAACGCAGAAACGCAGAAACACGCAGACACGCAGAAACGCAGAAACGCAGAAAACGCAGAACACGCAGAAACGCAGAAACGCAGACACGCAGAAACGCAGAGAAACGCAGACACGCAGAAACGCAGAAACGCAGAAACTCAGATACGCAGACACGCAGAAACGCAGACACGCAGAAACTCAGATACGCAGACACGCAGAAACGCAGAAACGCAGACACGCAGAAACGCAGAAACACAGACACGCAGAAACGCAGAAACTCAGACACGCAGAAACGCAGAAACGCAGAAACTCAGATACGCAGACACGCAGAAACGCAGACACGCAGAAACGCAGACAGAAACGCAGACACGCAGCAGAAACGCAGACGCGCAAGACACGCAGAAACGCAGACACGCAGAAACGCAGAAACGCAGAAACACAGACACGCAGAAACGCAGAAACGCAGACACGCAGAAACGCAGACACGCAGAAACACAGACGCGCAAGACACGCAGAAACGCAGACACGCAAGACATGCAGAAACGCAGACACGCAGAAACGCAGAAACGCAGAAACGCAGACACGCAGAAACGCAGAAACGCAGACACGCACGCAGAAACGCAGACACGCAGAAACACAGACGCGCAAGAAACGCAGAAACGCAGACACGCAAGACACGCAGAAACGCAGACACGCAGAAACACAGAAACTCAGACATGCAGAAACGCAGAAACTCAGACATGCAGAAACGCAGACACGCAGAAACGCAGACACACAGAAACGCAGAAACGCAGAACGCAGAAACGCAGAAACGCAGAAACGCAGAAACGCAGACACGCAGAAACGCAGAAACACAGACACGCAGAAACGCAGAAACACAGACACGCAGAAACGCAGAAACGCAGACACGCAGAAACGCACGCAGAAGAACGCAAGAAACGCAGACACGCAGAAACGCAGACACGCAAGACACGCAGAAACGCAGAAAGACACGCAGAAACGCAGAAACGCAGACACGCAGAAACGCAGGAACTCAGACATGCAGAAACGCAGACACGCAGAAACGCAGAACACAGAAACGCAGACACGCAGAAACGCAGAAACGCAGAAACGCAGAAACGCAGAGAAACGCAGAAACGCAGAAACGCAGACACGCAGAAACGCAGACACGCAGAAAACGCAGAAACGCAGACACGCAAGAAACGAAACGCAGAAACGCAGAAACTCAGCACGCAGAACGCAGATGCGCAAAACATGCAGAAACGCAGACACGCAGACACGCAGCAGAAACGCAGAAAACGCAGAAGCGCAGAAACGCAGAAACGCAGAAACGCAGAAACGCAGAAACTCAGACACGCAGAAACGCAGACGCGCAGAAACGCAGACACGCAGACACGCAGACACGCAGAAACGCAGAAACGCAGACACGCAGAAACGCAGACACGCAGAAACGCAGAAACGCAGACACGCAGAAACGCAGAAACGCAGACACGCAGAAACGCAGAAACGCAGACACGCAGACACGCAGAAACGCAGAAACGCAGAAACTTAGACGCGCAAGAAACGCAGACACGCAGAAACTCAGACACGCAGAAACGCAGAAACGCAGACACGCAGAAACTCAGACACGCAGAAACGCAGACACGCAGACACGCAGAAACGCAGAAACGCAGACACGCAGAAACGCACACACGCAGAACACGCAAAAAAAAACGCAGCAGAGAACGCAGAAACGCAGAAACGCAGAAACTCAGACACGCAGAAACGCAGAAATTCAACGCGCAGACACGCAGAAACGCAGAAACGCAGACACGCAGAAACGAAGAAACGCAGAAACGCAGAAACGCAGAAACGCAGACACGCAGCAGAGACGCAGCAGAAACGCAGAACGCAGAAACGCAGAAACGCAGAAACGCAGAAACGCAGACACGCAGACACGCAGAAACGCAGAAACGCAGAAACGCAGAAACGCAGAAACGCAGAAACTCAGACACGCAGAAACGCAGAAACGCAGAAACGCAGAAACGCAGACACGCAGAAACGCAGAAACGCAGAAACGCAGAAACGCAGACACGCAGAAACGCAGACACGCAGAAACGAAAAAACGCAGAAACTCAGACACGCAGAAACGCAGAAACTCAGACACGCAGAAACGCAGAAACGCAGAAATTCAGACGCGCAAGACACGCAGAAACGCAGACACGCAGAAACGCAGAAACGCAGACATGCAGAAACGCAGAAACGCAGAAGCGAAAAAACGCAGAAACGCAGAAACTCAGACACGCAGAAACGCAGACACGCAGAAACGCAGAAACGCAGAAACGCAGAAACGCAGACACGCAGAAACGCAGACGCGCAAGACACGCAGAAACGCAGACGCGCAGAAACGCAGACATGCAGAAACGCAGAAACGTAGACGCGCAAGAAACGCAGACACGCAGACACGCAGACACGCAGAAACGCAGACCCGCAGACACGCAGAAACGCAGACACGCAGAAACGCAGACACGCAGATACGCAGAAACGCAGAAACGCAGACACGCAGAAACGCAGACACGCAGAAACGCAGACACGCAGAAACGCAGAAACGCAGACGCGAAAAAAAAAAACGCAGAAACTCAGACACGCAGAAATGCAGAAACTCAGACGCGCAGAAAGGCAGACACGCAGAAACGCAGAAACGCAGAAACGCAGACACGCAGACACGCAGAAACGCAGACACGCAGAAACGCAGAAACGCAGAAACGCAGACACGCAGAAACGCAGACACGCAGAAACGCAGACACGCAGAAACGCAGAAACGCAGAACGCAGACACGCAGAAACGCAGAAACGCAGACACGCAGAAACGCAGACACGCAGAAACGCAGAGACGCAGAAACGCAGACACGCAGAAACGCAGACACGCAGACACGCAGACACGCAGACACGCAGAAACGCAGACACGCAGACACGCAGACACGCAGGCACGCACACACGCACACACGCAGAAACGCACACCGGCAGAAACGCAGACACGCAGACACGCAGAAACTCAGACACGCAGAAACTCAAACACGCAGAAACTCAGACACGCAGAAACGCAGAAACGCAGACACGCAGACACGCAGAAACGCAGACACGCAGAAACGCAGAAACGCAGAAACGCAGAAACGCAGAAACGCAGGCACGCAGAAACGCACACACGCAGAAACGCAGACACGCAGAAACGCAGAAACGCAGACACGCAGACACGCAGAAACGCAGAAACGCAGAACGCAGAAACGCAGAAAACGCAGAAACGCAGAAACGCAGACACGCAGACGCAAGAAACGCAGAAACGCAGAAACGCAGAAACGCAGAACGCAGAAACGCAGAACGCAGAAACGCAGAAACGCAGAACGCAGAAACGCAGAAACGCAGAAACGCAGAAACGCAGACACGCAGAAAACGCAGACACGCAGCACGAAACGCAGACACGCAGAGACAGAAACGCAGAAACGCAGACAACGCAGAAACGCAGAAACGCAGACACGCAGACACGCAGACACGCAGAAACTCAGACACGCAGAAACGCAGAAACTCAGACACGCAGAAACGCAGACACGCAGACACGCAGAAACGCAGAAACTCAGACACGCAGAAACGCAGAAACGCAGACACGCAGAAACGCAGAAACGCAGAAACGCAGAAACTCAGAAACGCAGAAACTCAGAAACGCAGAAACGCAGAAACGCAGAAACGCAGAAACGCAGAAACGCAGAAACGCAGAAACGCAGAAACAGAAACTCAAACGCAGAAGCAGAACTCAGACACGCAGAAACGCAGAAACGCAGAAACGCAGAAACTAGGAAACAGAAACGCAGAAACGCAGAAACGCAGAAACGCAGAAACTCAGAAACGCAGAAACGCAGAAACGCAGAAAAACGCACGCAGAAACGCAGAAACGCAGAAACGCAAACGCAGAACGCAGAAACGCAGAAACGCAGAAACGCAGAAACGCAGAAACGCAGAAACGCAGAAACGCAGAAACGCAGAAACGCAGAAACGCAGAAACGCAGAAACGCAGAAACTCAGAAACGCAGAAACGCAGAAACGCAGAAACGCAGACACGCAGAAACGCAGAAACGCAGACACGCAGAAACTCAGAAACGCAGAAACGCAGAAACTCAGAAACGCAGAAACTCAGAAACGCAGAAACGCAGAAACTCAGAAACTCAGAAACGCAGACACGCAGAAACGCAGCAACGCAGCAACGCAGAAACGCAGACGCGCAAGACACGCAGAAACGCAGAAACGCAGACACGCAGAAACGCAGACACGCAGAAACGCAGACACGCAGACACGCAGACACGCAGACACGCAGACACGCAGAAACGCAGGCACGCAGAAACGCACACACGCAGAAACGCAGAAACGCACACCGGCAGAAACGCAGACACGCAGACACGCAGAAACTCAGACACGCAGACACGCAGACACGCAGACACGCAGAAACGCAGAAACGCAGACACGCAGAAACTCAGAAACTCAGAAACGCAGAGAAAACAGAAACGCAGAAACGCAGAAACGCAGAAACGCAGAACACGCAGCAGAAACGCAGAAACGCAGACACGCAGAAACGCAGAAACGCAGAAACGCAGAAACGCAGAAACGCAGAAACGCAGAAACGCAGAAACTCAGAAACTCAGAAACGCAGAAACGCAGACACGCAGAAACGCAGCAACGCAGCAACGCAGAAACGCAGACGCGCAAGACACGCAGAAACGCAGACACGCAGAAACGCAGAAACTCAGACACGCAGAAACGCAGAAACGCAGACACGTGAGGCAGGAAAATACAGGGATCATGACATCTGGTCATGCACTTGTCTCTGGATTTTCATATGTTGATAAAATATTCATTGCACAAATCACAAGGCCTGAAGAGGCTCTGAGAAGGAAACACCATGTTTATGTTAAAATTGTACAAACGCAGATTGACACATGAATGTTTTGTTAAGAAATAATTAAAGGTCGTATATTATGCAGAGACTCCTGTGAGCTTTCAGTCATGTTACCTCATCAAAAACTTACTTGGAGTTTTGCTTCATTCACACATGTTTGAGTCATACTGCAGGAGTGTCACACACACAGCATCCAAAATCATCTTCCTAATCAACCCCAGACCTCTCCCTCCTTAACAATGAGGCTGTGACACGCATGGCCCGCACAGTCAGCAGGGACTCGGACCAGCACCGCTCTCACAGTCAGCAGGGAATTCGGAGTGCTTTACAGAACAGTCAGCAGGGAAATCACACAAATCTCCACACCCATTTTTCTTTGTTGCCCTCGGGCCGAAGGTACAGAACACTCAGGTGGAAGCGGGCACGCTTCAGCAAAAGTTTTGTCCCCTCTGCCATTGGCACAGATCAATAATGTGTAACTTTCTTTTGTGCCTGGTCTGTCTTGTCCTTGTGTTTGATCAATGTTGTCTCACATTTTCATCCATGTATGTACAGAGTTTTGTGGAAACAAATTTCCCCTCGGGGACAATAAATTCTATCTATCTATCTATCTATCTATGATTCTGTGCACATCTCCAAAATATCTACTTGAGGTCCACACACACAAAATGTCTCTTTGTCTCCACCTGGTGGGCACTGGCAAGGTCAGAGATGTTTATTTGTACCAGCCATGAATCGACTTGTTCACACAAGGTAATTCAAAGTGCTTTACAGAATAAGAAAGACATTAAAATCACACAAATGTGTGAAGTACTCACCTCAAACATAAATAATCACAAATAATCATCATAACCTTTACATTAAAACATTAAAAAAAAGAGTGCAGAAAAAATAAACACCTTTCAGTCAGTACTTCAGATAAACACAGACACGTTTTGAGCCTGGATTTAAATATTGTTAAAGTCGAGTCTGTACTCTCACATCTTCATGAAGAATGTGAAGGTTTTAGCTGCACAAAACTGAAACTCTGATTCTCCAGGTTTCACCTGACTCTGGGACCAGCAGGAGGCCGGTCACCTGAAGTCCTCAGAGTGTGAGTGGTTAATGTGGCACTAACATGTCAGAGATGAACATTTGGACCTAAGCCATGAATAGACTTGTTCACACAGAGCTGCTTTAAAGTCTATTCTTTGAGCTACAGGAGCCAGTGCAGAGACCTGAGCACAGGACTTATGTGTGAAGTACTTCACCTGACACAGGACACATGTGTGAAGTACTTCACCTGACACAGACACATGTGTGAAGTACTTCCTGGTTCTAGTCAGACTCTCGCAGCAGTGTTCTGGATGTTCTGTTCTGTCTCGTTTGCAGAGGCCAGTGAGACGTTACAGTCGTCTAACCTCCTGGAGACAGATGCAGGATAAGTCTCTCTGAGTCTGGTTTGGACAGTTTACCTTTGATTTTTGACGTGTTTTTAGATGTAAAAAGCTGCAGATGTTATTGATTTGATGTGATTGTTAAAGTTCAAGTCTGAGTCCATTATTACCTCTAGATTTCAGACTGATTTGAAGGTTTTAGAGAGAGAGACTGGAGGTGACTCTGACACTTTCTCTATGTTTCTGTGGGTCTGTGACTTTCATCTTGTCTGAGTTTATCTGGAGAAAGTAGTTTTCATCCACACACTGATCTGATCAGTGTCAGAGTGAATCCACTGGTCCAGATTCACCTGCTGCAGTGACACATAGATCTGAGTGTCTCTGCAGAGTTGTGGTAGGACACATTATTGCTGCGTATTAACTGACCTGTAGGGGGCAGCGTGTACAGATTGAACTGCAGGGGTCCCAAAATTGACCCCTGGGGCACCCCACAGCTCAGAGACATTTTATCTGAGACACATTTTCCAATTTCAACAAAGAACTTTTTGCTCCCATTTGAGCATACAAAGTCTGATTGGGCTCAAATTAGAATTAGTTGTAAAAGACAGCGTGATAGTGCCCCCTACAGAATAATAAATAAGTTAGTTTTCCAAAACTTTAAAAAGTTCTGCACAAAATTCCATTTGGTCATCTCAATCAAAAGGCCAGTGAAAACCATGTTGTATTTTTAACCGTGTTGCCATGGTGATGTGTTAAAGTGCCAATGAGCACAACATTTTCTATTCATGGGAAAAATATCATGGAATGATTTGGCAGAATGACTCTTTGTGTCGCCTTATCAATGGAAAATGGAAGCTACATGGGATTTTTCACTGGGTTGTCATGGCAACCGTCACAGCTCAGGAGTAACTTATACTGCACTTTGTAGATGATAATAAAATGCATATTAATGCTTAGTAATGATAAATGGTCACATTTTATATAACACTTTTCCCCCCTAGAGTCACTCGAAGCACTTTACAGGTGGCACTTTGTAAGTAAATAAAACCCAGAGCAAACCAACTACTTTAAATAAGTCTGTTAGCATCATTTGTTTGACAGATGCAGGATGTGTTCTGTACAGAAGTGAACAGAAGTACAGTTTACAGAAGTGTCAGCTCGTGGTCAGTTTTTTTCCCCATCCTTTTGGTTAACCTCTGGGTCTGACTGATTGACAGCTAGGACTTAACCAGTGTAGTCTTGACTTGATGTAGTGTGGTTTCCAGTCCGTCCTCTGTACACATGTTTCTGTTCACTATGGCTCCACTTGGATATATGTTACTTTCATAAAGCTTTAAGAGGCCATATCTGTGGAAGTGGATTTGTTGGAGAGTTTGGCCAGGACCAGGTGATCGTCCTTATGGCTTTTTTTTTTTTTGTAACACCTGAAGTTTTGCAGTGTGAGTGGGACAGGTGTTACACCATATCACATTACAATAATTTAGATGAGTCTCAAACAGGGGTCTATATAAGGTCAGCAGTGATTCCAATTCAAGTATGTGTCTTATTTTAAAGAGTAGGCCAACAATTTTGGATAAGTTTTTTAACCAGCTCATCAATGTGTTTTTTTTTTTTTTTATTTAAAGATTGATCAATATATATTCTTAAGAATTTAGTAGAATCAACTTGTTGGAAACTTGGCCATCTATTTTTATGCATATATTTTCATCACCAGTTTTATGTCTGATTGGCAAGAAGATGATAAAGAAAGTTTTGTTACTATTTAAGGACAGTTTGTTGCTTTTGAACCAAGTAGTTACCTTTACCAGATGTTCATTTAGAAGTTTCCCAAACTGATCCAGGTTTTTGTGTGATATAAAGAGATTTGTGTCATCAGCAAATAGAACTTTGTGAATGTCACTGGAACAAAAGACAAAATCATTTATATAAATAATGAATAAGAGTGGCCCAATAATGGATCCTTGTGGGACTCCTGTCTTAATAATTTTCGTGTCTGAATTTTGTTCCTCAACATGCACATATTGCTCTCTTCCACAGATATAGCTTCTAAACCACTGGAGTGCTATTCCTCTGACACCAGGGGGCGTTAGTTTGCTAAGAAGGGTTTCATGATCTATCGTATCAAATGCCTTAGAAAGATCTAAAAACACCCCTATACCGTACTCTCCTTTTTCAAAAGCTTCGTTAATTTTCTCAACAAGATCTAAAATGGCCAAACATGTGGTGCTGTTTTTCCTAAATCCATATTGCGAGGCACTAATATATTATACTTATCCAAATATTCTATAAGTCTGGAGTACACTATTCGTTCTGATACTTTAGAGAGAGTTGGCAGGATCGATATAGGTCTGTATATGGGTATTATTTTTGCCGTCTAGGTTCATTTCGGCACAGGGCCTCGTGCTAATGAAAGGTCGATAGTGAAGACGAGAGGCTCAGGTTCATTTACTGAGGCTTTGATGATTTTTACAGATGTTTTCAGCACCGACTGTAGAAGAAGATCTTAGTTTATGATGTTGATCACTTCGACTTTACAGGTCGGCTTAAGAAAAGTGAGTTATAATAGTAGCCCTGGAGATAGTGCTTGTAGTTGGCGCCCCCTAGTGGACATATATTTTGAGAAAGTTGTTTACCGACAGAGGCAAAGTAATTATTAAAGACATTAGAAAAGTTGGTATTTCCGTTGGTTCCATTCTGCAGCACAGTGTCGGGGAGGAGTGAGGTTTTCCGTTTGCCGCTGAGTATCTCATTTTACACCTTCCAACATTTATTTTGATCCCCAAGAGCATTATTAAATCTGGCAGTAAAATACATTTGTTTGCTTGTTTTTATTATTTTTGTCAATTTATTTTTGTATTTTATATATAATGATTTGTTTTGTGTGATTTTTGATATGCTGCTTATATAATTTCATTTTCTTTTTCATAGACTTTAAAATTCCTTTACTTATCCACGGTTTTGCACGTGGACCATTTTGTTTAATTATCTTTTCAGGTATAGTTTTAGTAACAGAATCAGTTATTTCAGAGATGAATGAATGAGTTGGGTCTGAGGTGTTAAATACTGAGTCCCACCTTTAAGTTTGTAGATGTAGAATCAGGTTTGAAAGTGTTTTGTTGTTTAGAACCTTCCTTTTTCTCTTTGCTCATAGATCTGGTATTTTGTTGTTTAATTTCATATAATGTATAATGGGGTAATGATCTGTGATATCTGAGTACGACTCCTGATTTAAATGTCATCTCTATGTTAGTTATTATGTTGTCCAAACTTGTTATGCAGGCCAGAAAAAATCCAACTTTCGGAATCTAAGTAGGTTATTTATTGTTTATACTAAATTTTATATTCAACTTTTTATGTATTTATTTATTTTTTTATCTGTTTTGCCCCAGTCTAGGTTGTAAAAGCCAAAAGTTAAATCTGTAACTGGACAAAAAGTTTTAGAGTGAAGATGTTTCTCTGCTCGTCCAAGTCTCTTCTTCAGTTCTGGTCAGATTCCTGCTGGACACTGACTTATTTCTGTCTGAAGGAGGCGCTAACGACACTGAAACAGCTTTTGTTTCCAGTTTCTGTTTGTAGGTTAGGTCTGTTGAGCTACACTAAGTGAGCACTGTGCCCGAGACATATTTAGTATATTCATAAAAGTCATAATGGGTCCTGTATTGTTCTCTGTGTTTCAAACAGAAATCATTTTTAAAATGCAGTCACATTGTTTCCATCATGAATGAGCTTTTTTTTTTCTTTTTTTTTTTTTAATGGGGGGGGGGGGTCACCATATCCACATTTGAATTAGTCCTTCATCTTGGGCCTAACGAGATCAACACTCAGCTCTAGACTAGGGACTAGAAGATTTCTTGTAGCAGAAGAAATACCTTTGTTCCTCACAGTTAGCAATATTGTAAGGTTCTGTGGACATCTTGTCCACTGAACCACAACGATTATTCTCTGGACAAGTTGGTAGATCATCATACTGGACTTCCTCTCCTCCGACCCACACCCAGCGATCTCCCAGGAACCTCAGTCCGGTCCACACCTGCACATCACATAAATCACATAAATGAACTGCACAACTCCACACTGTGCTGCTGCAGAGGGTCTTACCTGGTCTGAAATCTGGCTCCTCACAAAGTCATGGTCCTCCTGAGTGAGGAGAGTGGCCAGGTCACAGCTGTGGTCTGCAGAGCTCAGAGACCTGCAGTGGACCAAAGCCTCCTCCCATGTCTTCATCTGACTCACCAAAAACAGTGAGTCGTCCAGACAGTAGAACTTTTTAGTCTCAGAGCAGTCAAGGCTCCTCCAAGGGCCACCATCCCCTGCCTTCTTGTAGACACAGTATTTACCATAATCAGGATCATCTGAAAAAAGAGGTTCATATTTCATCCCTGAATCTGTGGAGGTCAGTGTTTTAGTCACACTTCATCAGAAGTGGTTGGATTTTTGGGGGGGAAGGGGGGACTGAACGCTGCTTGTTCAGTCTGTGCTGCAGAGAATTTTGTGACTCAGTATCAGCTTGTGACTGTCGTGATGGTTTGTCGTGTCATTTCTTTCTTAACTCTACTAATACGGCGTATTGAAGGGTGCATTTGTCGCATTGACACCGTGTCTCAATTCGGTTCGATGTACTGTTCGAAGTGCGGGTCGAAGTACCTGCCTGACTTAATGCGACGTTCGAACGGCGCACTTTGGTTAAGGGCACTTTGGTGAACTGAGGCACAAGGCATGAGACACGGAACAGACTTTTCTGTGAAAATGACATAAGACTCACCAGGGCTGCACTTTGTCACCGGTTCTGTTCATTATATTTATGGAAGGAATTTCTAGTTGCAGCCAGGGGCCGGAGGGGGTCTGGTTCAGGGGCCGGAGGGGGTCTGGTTCAGGGGCCGCAGGGGGTCTGGTTCAGGGGCCGGAGGGGGTCTGGTTCAGGGGTTGGAGGGGGTCTGGTTCAGGGGGCCGGAGGGGGTCTGGTTCAGGGGCCGGAGGGGGTCTGGTTCAGGGGCCGGAGGGGGTCTGGTTCAGGGGTTGGGGGGGGTCTGGTTCAGGGGCCGGAGGGGGTCTGGTTCAGGGGTTGGGGGGGTCTGGTTCAGGGGCCGGAGGGGGTCTGGTTCAGGGGTTGGAGGGGGTCTGGTTCAGGGGCCGGAGGGGGTTTGGTTTGGGAACCACAGGATCATCTCTGCTGTTTGCAGATGATGTTTGTCCTGATGCTTCTCCAGGACCTGCAGCACTGAGGCGGTTTGAGCCGAGTGTGAAGTGGCTGAGATGAGAATCAGCTCCTCCAAATCTGAGGCCATGGTTCTTGAAGGGAAAAAGGTGGTTTGCCCTCTCCGGGTGGGTGGTGAGCCCTTGCCTCAAGTGGAGGAGTTCAAGTATCTCAGGATCTTGTTCACGAGTGAGAGAAGGATGGAGCGTGAGACTGACAGGTGGATCGGGGCGACAGTGGCTCAGTGGTTAGAGCGTTGGTCTCCCAACCGGAAGGTCAGAGGATCGAGTCCCGCTCGGACCAAGTTCTGTCGTTGTGTCCTTAGGCAAGACACTTCACCCACATTGCCTAGTATGAAAGTGGTGTGTGTGTGAATGATCGGTGGTGGTCGGAGGGGCCGATGGCGCAAACTGGCAGCCTCGCTTCTGTCAGTCTGCCCCAGGGCAGCTGTGGCTACAATAGTAACTTACCATCACCAAGTGTGGAGTGACTGAATAATGATTCAGTGTAGTGCATCTCATCCATAATGTGGTTTTCTTTTGTTGTGCTCATGTCTGCCTCCAGCTGGTGACACAGTGAACTACCACAAATCCTTAGAACTGTATTATCAAACTCCTCCCACAGAGGGCTTCAGTGTCTGTCTTTCTTGTCTTGGGACTGAGAAATGTGAAAATCTGTTTAGTTGAATTAAATGGAACCTGTGAGCTGAATATATGAACAAAAGATGGACCTTTAAGAACTATTTATTTGAACATGAGTCATAATTTATGCCTTTTACAACATAAAATAAAATGTGAACTTATTAAAAATTGAATTTTATGTTTTTTTCAATGAACAAACCAAAAGTTTTCCTAGTTAAACTCGACTTGTGTTACTGATTTATTTTACTCTGACCCTGACACTCGGTTACACACAATGGACTCAGAGATTTGTAGAGGACGAGGTCAAAATAAACACAAATAATTCAAACACTTACCACCATCCCATGCATTGTTGAACATGTTAGGCTCGTCTCCTCTGGACCATTTCCAGTCAAAACTTCCAGAGTTACGGTACATCCCAAGCCAACTGTCCTTATTGATCTGCGCATTCTCTGCATCAGTCTTGATAGTGACCAGGTCAATGTGGTTCTGTCTGCAGTAGGTCTGAGCATCAAACCAGGTGAAAGACTCCTCCACATATACGATTCTTTGTTGAGCCTCGACTCCCATCACCCAGAGCAGAGCGAGAAGCACCGATCCTCCCATGTTAAAGACCTGAACCTGAGGACACATGGAAATCATTTATTATTACTGCAGAAAACAGTTTACTGATGTTCATGAAATGTGAAATATGAGCTGATCAAAGCAGCCAGTGAGGTGAATGTGCCAATATGTAAAGAGTAATATATATAGTAGTTTTTAAAAAAGTGGGAAAATATTTATTTTTACCAGAAAATGTGGGTCCTCTCTGCAGAAACCAGTTGGAGACAAATCCACAAAATGATGCAAAAGAAAGAACATTTTTGTAATAGATGTAAAGTGATAATACATCTAAATTATTTTTAATAAAACATAAATAAATTATAATATATTAAACAATTTGGTTTAAAGAATATAGGGAACAAGTGTAATATTATTTGTATTATTAGTTTGTGGTGCGTTCACTTACCTCAGAAGAAATCAATGCTCTTCAAGTGCAGATGTCTTCAGTGAACTCTTCTTCTGATGCTCTTCACTAAACCTTTGATTCCTATTTGAATGTGACTTGAGTCTGTCACTACTTCACCAAGAGTTTAAGAAGAGCAAGAATTTAAAGTGTAACTAAACACCTAAACTCCGCCCACAACCATATTTCAAATAGAGCTGCTGAACTGGGACGTACCTGGAGGACTCAAGAAAAGTGTGAGGAGAAGGGAGGGTTCTGGACATGAGGAACAGAGTGATTGAGTGATGTGGTGCTGGAATACTGGAATTTCCCCACTGTGGGACTAATAAAGGCTTATCTTATCTCATTGGTTTAACCACTATCCACACTTCAAACTCCGCCCTGAATTTACAGTCAGCAAAACTGGTAAAAAAGTACTGAACAAACATGTCAATACAGTTTTAAACACAGTGGAACAACACAAACGATGCTCATAACATGTTAAAGATTCAAAAAGTCTTATTTATATATGTGTCTTTTACTTTGATCATTTTTTGCTCTTTTTGGTGCAGACAAGGTTTCATTGCTGATCATCTGAGCTGTGTTTGTGCAATTAAGACATTATGGCTCCCATCCAGAAACCATTTTCAACTGATGAAACTGGCGTGAAACACTGGGAAGTTATCGTACTCTGAGTAGGTAGTGTAAAGCTGCCCTGCCTGGTTTAATACCCAACATCATTATAGGTCGTTATGTCCCTGTTTGTGTAGATGTCTGTGTCCCTCAGTCGTCCAGGTCTGATCTACAGTAAAAGCCAAAGTTAAATCTGTCACTGGACAAAAAGTTATAGGCAGCTTGGATGGCAGCTCATCCCAGCCACTTCATTAATTCTGGTCAGTTTGCTGTTGGATGTACTGTATAACATAAGATATAGATGTAAGACAGTGTCCAGCAGGAATCTGACCAGAACTGAAGAAGAGACTTGGACGAGCAGAGAAACATCTTCACTACTACAACTTTTTGTCCAGTGACAGATTTAACTTTGGCTTTTACTGTGTCCATACTGTGTGTTAGCTGGTTCTTCAGCCTGTCAAGTACCTGATCAGAATTTTACTTCTGTAAACAGGTGGTAGATTAAACCTCAGTTCACCATTTCTGTTCAAAGAGGGATTCTCTTGTTTCCTTTACTTCCCTTGAAACAACACGTCTGTGTTGGAATAGTTTCTTGTGTAGTGGTCGCTTAGATTTGTAGCTTTTGGCTATAATCCAGTGTGTTGACGTTCATATCTGTCATGTCATGTCTGTTCATTAACATGCTTTGTCCCAACCAAATAAATGAACACATTCCCTGATGGACTGTTCCTCGTAGTCTCTGTGTTACACTGAACTGAATACACTACATCACTGAGCTTGTGTTGGGCTCTTCTTCACAGATTTTAGTTTCTGTCTGAGGATGTTCACTGGTTTAAAATACAGGAGGAAACTGGTTCATCCCAAGGACAAGAAGTAAAAGACGATCTCTCTTTGAACAGAAATGGCAGATTGAGGTTTAATCTGTCGACTGTTCACAGAAGTGTTCTTCATGGACAAAGACCACAACAAGCCAATCAAATACTACTCTGGTACATAAAACTGTGTCCACCAGAAATATGACCAGAACTGAAGAAGATGAGCAGCATAACGTCACTCGATAAGGTTTTGTTCAGTTGATAGAATTGAACTTTTGTTTTGCTATGGATTTTAATTGAGGGATTAAACAAAGTCCTGCTCAGGTTCTTAACAAGGGAGTTACTCTAAAATCTTCCCTTTGGGTTTGGATTTAGTAACTCAGAGTAGAGCTGAAATGTCCTGACTGCAAATGACCACAGAAGAAACCTTCTTTACATTGAACCAGGCCTGAACGAGTGAAGGATTACCCTTTTTTTTATACTGACCTAATCAATATGATGCTGCTACAGAAACAGCTCATCAGTCCAGTTTAAAGAGCCTGAAACATTCAATTCTCTTTTGGCTCATGACTCTCGTCACCCAGAGCAGATAAAATGCACCTGCAGAGACATGCAAAGCCAGGATCATTTGTTTCAACTTTAAATGCACTTAAACAAGCAAATGGCCTGAACTTAAGGACAAACCCTACTGATTTTAATGTAGTATTCAGCAGGTAAAAGTACTAGAATAAACTGGAGAGAGAGGCTGAAAATAAGTTTAGCAAATTTATGTAACACATGTGGCACCTTTAAAAAGCTAAAAGCACAGCAATCGGCAATTTAGTGAAGGCAGGTGAAGTGTCCAGTGCTCAGAGTCACACAAATCAATATAATTTACTACACAACACAGGATCAACTCAAACGTTAGAATAGTGAGGCACTTCCCTGCACTGCACCATGTTGTGTCAATGTGCCAGACTGATAGTAAAGGCCCATGTACACTGAGTACAATAAAACGCAGTAGTGGGATAAAAAACAGTGGCAGGTATAAAACTGCTCAAGCTCCTATAAAACACACACCTCATTAGGTTAAATTCATATCAGTTGGATATCACCAAATAAATCAGTCCCAGACAATGGTTCCAGAAACACAGATGGCAGGGTTAGGTTCACTGCAGAAGGACAGACTGAGTGGACCCAGGTTAGAGGAGCCCGCTGGGACGTGCACTGCTCGGCCTTGGACCTGGGCCTTACCCAGGTACCTCTGCATAGTCATGTTTCAATGTGATGGCATTTTACTAGTACTTCTCTCCATCCTTTTCCAGCTGCTTCAATAACTGATGACTGAAAAAGATTGGGACCAAACTCGTCAAACAGCAAATTAAAACAGCATTGAATGATATTCATTCCCAAGAGGCCAGGTACTGCTGATGTTTGCTCTGTAGACTCATTGGGGGGTCTTCTAACAACAAGGACGCCCATTTTGGGGAGGGTTCTTCCAAGCACATTCACTTCTAACTCCATGTACCCTTGATAGGGGATATCAAGTCCAACAGCAGCCTTAAGCTGTAACCAATGACATTTTTTCAATAGTCCAACCCCTTGTGGCTTGAAAACTTTTTCAAAGAAGGTCTCACATATTGTGGTGACCATAGATCCATTATCTAGGAGGCAGGGGACTATTATGCCCCCCATGCTCACCCCTACCACGGGACAGCCTCCAACGAGTCCACTATAAGCCTCATTTGAGCCCACCTTTTCTGACGCCCGGCTCTCCGCACCAGAGGGGCCCTTTTCCAACATCTCTCCCACTTGACTGTGTGAAGCAACTTCAGAGCTAAACAGTGCACGACGGTTGCCGGTGTTTAGATTTACTCTACAAAACCACGTAACATGACCGGGTCTGTTGCAGCGATAACAGATCATTTTATTATCTGCCTGGGTGCGAGGGCGTGTTACAGAACTCTGAGTTACATCATTACTATAAGCTTGAGGGACCTGCGCAGGTAAATGTTGCATTATTATATCTAATTGAGACTGTGGTTTGTGAAGAGATTTTGTTATTTCTGCAATTTCATGAATAGGCTTAGTTGTAACTAAATTTGCAGTAGCCTCAACCCCTTCAGCCTGCTGATAGTCACTCAATGCACGAGACCGTTTCTTACTGCTTGCTCTACTGGCCTCAGCCCACCTAATGGCAATTGTGCGGAGGTCGATAAAAGACATAGTTGGATTTTCAAGCACATGTTGCTTTAACTCACGGCATAAAGTATCATCTAAAATGTGTTCAATGAACTGGTCAAGATTCTGTCATGATTAGGGATACCACCGGGCGTGAGAGTAATCACAAAGGGTTTCACCTTCCCTCTGTGTGCGCTGGAGCAATAGAAGCTGAGCGGCCACGTACGACTGTGTACAACTATAGTTTTCCATCAAGATAGAGAATATCTTATCTGGTGTATCTCGGTTAGCATCTGGGTAAAACTTCACCTCGGCTTTTGCACCCACATCTAGGTGGTCAGGAGCGAATAGTTCAAGAATGGGCATGTGTCTAACCTCCAGGCATCTACGTACCTCATCAACCCATTCAAGATTCAAGATTCAATCATTTATTGTAATTGTCAAAAATTAACAACGAAATTATAATAGAGCATCTGTCCTTCAGGCCAGGTTCTGGCTGGAGTGACCTGTACCTCCGGCCAGAGGGCAACAGGTGGAACAAGCAGTTTGCTGGGTGTGAGTCTCTTATGATGTTGTGAGTCCGGCGCAGGCAGCGGGAGGTGTGCACAGTGGAGATCTCCGGGAGGTCAGTCCCAATGATTTTTCCAGCAGTCTTCACCACCCTTTGGATCGCCTGCTTCTCAGCCCTAGTGCAGCTGGAGAACCACACCAGCAGACCGTACGTCAGCACACTCAGAATGGCACAGTTGTAAAAGTTTATCAAGAGTCTCTGATGGAGTTTGACTCTTTAGCTTCCTCAGGTAGAAGAGCCGCTGCTGTGCTCTTCCTACAGCAGACTTGATGTTTTCACCCCAGGACAGATCCTCTGACACAGTCAGGCCCAAGAATTTAAAGGAGGGCGTCCTCTCCACCACCTCTCCCTTAATAAACAGTGGTGCCTGGTTTTGTGTTTTCCGAAAGTCCACAATCATTTCTTTGGTCTTTTTAACGTTGAGGGCCAGGTTGTGTTTGCCACACCATCCCACCAACAGCTCCACCTCCTCCCTGTCTGCAGTCTCATTGTTGTTTGTTATGAGTCCGAGCACAGTTGTGTCATCTGCAAATTTGATGATGTAATTAGTGGGGGAGATGGCAGCAGTCGTGTGTGTATGTGTGTGTACAAAAGTGGACTCAGCACACATCCCTGTGGAGCACCGGTGCTGATGTAGATGGTGGATGAAATGTGCTCACCTGCTTTCACACGCTGAGAGCGGTTGGTTAAAAAGTCAAGTCTCCAGTTGCATAGTGAGTTGTTTAGTCCCAGGTTGCTCAGCTTCTGCAGGAGTGTGTTTGGCAGGATGTTAAAGGCTGAGCTAAAGTCAGTGAAGAGCACCTCGCATAGGTGTTTTTGTGTTCTAGATGTTCCATTACACCATGAAGCACCACGGCGACGGCGTCCTCTGTTGATCTGTTTTCCCTGTATGCAAACTGGTACTGATCTAAATTTGATGGAATAGACTTTCTGATGTGCTTTATGACCAGCCGCTCAAGGCATTTGGCAGGGATGGGGTTAACGCCACAGGCCTGTAATCATTGAGGCTTGTGACGTTGGCCTGCTTTGGGACAGGGATGATTGTTAAAACATGCAGGGACCCGAGAGGACGAGAGGGACAGGTTAAAGATTCTCTTTCTTGGTTTAATGCACCTGTCAGCTCATAGTCACAGCTTTTTCCATCCACTCCTTTTGGTTAACCTCTAGGTCTGAGTGAGTGACAGCTGGATTTAACCAATCACAGTGTAGTGTGGACTCTCAGAAGAAGCAGATGATTGTACTACTGTATTACTCTGCACAAACAATGATTATAAATAAATAAATGAGCAGAATTTAGCCATGTCACTGTAAACCAGAACATTACCAAGAGCCATGATGAAGTGCAAATGTTTATGTGAATAATTATAGTTATAATATATGATTATCAGACATACATAGACATTATTGAGCATTATTTAACAAACATTTATGTTTTCATCATTCAATCTGGGATTTTGAACCACTCTAGAACCTAGAACCTGTTTGTCCTGGACCCCACCCAGAGCATGAAGCCCCTCACAACGTGACTAAGATCCTCTGAGCACACAACCCTCTCCACCACGATGAGGTGGTGGTTCAAGGAGACGAGGAAAGGAAAGACAGAGAGAAGGGGGTAAACAGAGAGTTACAGGGAGAGTGTTATGGCGCTTGGCCTGGGTCCACCACCCCCAGGATCCTCTGTTTGTTTAACCACGTGTTTCATTTACATGTACAAAATGCCACTGTCGATGCTGCCTCCTGAGACGGGTTCACCGCCTCCTGAGACCGGTTCACCGCTTCTCCCTGTCCGGTGGTGTGTGTGTGTAGGTGTGTGATAAAACTGCAAGACAGCTAGAGGTCACTAGCGACCTACCTTTTGTATTTGATAGCAATTTATTTCATTTCATTTTGTATATATACAAAAGTCCCGAGTGCTCCGATGACCACGGACACCACTGAGGCCTTCACCTTCCAGACCTTCTCCAGCTCTTCTTTGAGCCCCTGGTATTTCTCTAGATTCTCATGCTCCTTTTTCCTGATGTTCTCTTGGTTCTGTGATGTTCCACCACAACGGCTTTGCTCTGTTGTTTTCTCCACCTCCACTATGTCCGGTTGGTCCATCTCCCATCTGTCAGTCTGTATCTGAGTCCCACAGGATCTTGGCTCATTCTCCACGACCTTGGAGGGTGTTTCTTGACCTGGGGGTCTCCAGTCCGTACTCTGCACAGATGTTTCTGTCACTATGGCTCCACTTGGTTATGTGGCTCCATGTTTGTTTTCCCTGCAGCATCTTACACCTGCAGTTATGAGCTGGATTGTCTCAGGAGCCTCTTTGCACAGCCTACACCTTGGGTCTTGTCTGGTGGTAGATCTGGGCCTCTCCTGGACTGTGGCTCTCACACTCTCTAGTCTTCAGCCTCCTTCCTATATATATATACACATTCTGCTGCTTCTCCACGTGGAGAGGAGCAGCTGAGGTGGCTCGGGCATCTGTTCTCCTCCTGGACGCCTGGGGAGGTGTTCCCAGTGTGTCTCACCAGGAGGAGGTCCAGGGGAAAACAGGAGGGTCTATATATACATCTCAGTTGGCCTGGGAACACTTTGGGGTCCCACCAGAGATTGTTTGAGCTTTAAATGCACTTAAACCAGCTCATGGTCTGAACTTAATGTTCTGCCTGGACCAGGAGCACAACAAAAAAGGGGAAATGGAGCAGAGTAAAAATGCTCAAAAGTGAGAATTAAATTACAATATTTACAAACATAAAGGTATGAGGGTGTTATTTTCAGTGGTGCAGTGCAGTGTGTGTATTGTGAAAAAAGTGCATGTGTGATGTGACTGTAGTTTGTAAAACAAAAGACAAACTCAAATGTGTGATAAGGAAGTGGGCATGAGGCCGTCAGCAGCAGCGAGGCAGGGCAAGACACAACAGACACGGCAGGAGGAGAGTGTGGTCAGGCCTTTATAGTCCCACCCCATCTGTGGGTGGAGCAGCAGGCAGGGCCACAGCGGCAAGTGCAGCTGAGTAAACCTGCACAAAAGAGACAGAGCAGACACAGAGGAAACAAGCCCCTCCCCAGGGCCCACACAGGTCCATAACACTTCAGAACAAACTATATGTTGAATGTTATGTTCTTATTTTATTCATTTTTTGCCCACAGAAAAAAAAGTATTTTTTATAATAATAATAAAGCCTTACACTTGTAAAGCTCTTTACCGTCTTGTCAAAGCCTCTTAAAGCTCTGCACTGAGTCATTATTCATTCACTTCACACTTGGTGATGGTAAACTACTAATGTAGCCACAGCTGCCCTGGGGCAGACTGACAGAAGCGAGGCTGCCAGTTTGCGCCATCGGCCCCTCCGACCACCACCGATCATTCACACACACACCACTTTCACACTAGGCAATGTGGGTGAAGTGTCTTGCCTAAAGACACAACGACAGAACTTGGTCCGAGCTGGACTCGATCCTCAGACCTTTGGGTTCGGACCAACACTCAACCACTGAGCCACTGTCATGACTTGTGCATATTAATTGTGCACTTTATAACTTCTTGTGCGTGTGATCTTCCACCTGCACAACTAAATACAAAAACACTTTGAACACACATGTGACTTGCAGTTTAGTCAAGTTGCATCACCAACTTCATGGAAATTGAGACGTCCAAAGCCATACTGCGGAATATTTCATTCAAAGCAATAAAATCTACATGGATGGATTTACCCCGTCCGAAAAAGTTACATACTGCACCTTTATTTAACATTTATTTACCAATACACAGCTATAAACTTTATAGCTTTATAATCAAACAACTAAGAAGAATATATAAGTGATGGTTTGAACTGTGACATAAACTGAGGTGACTTACCTGAGATGAAAACGACTGACACACTTTGTCTTTTCAAAGAACGATGGCTCTGAGTAAACAGTGAATCTGAGTTTTCTGGTCATGCCCTTGACTCTGGATTTTCATATGTTGACTAGGCTGACGAGGCTCCTGAGAAGGATGCATCATCTTTATGTGAAAGTTACACAAAAGCACATTTACACACCTGCACGTTTGGATAAGGATTTATTAAGTCAGACAATAACTTAACCTCTACAGCAAAACATGCATGAGAAAGTAAATCGTTGAATTCATTTTATATGGTCAGCTCTTCTGCCCCAACAAGAAGGTCTCAGGTTCAGGTCCCAGAGTGGTGCCTTTCACTTAAATAAGTTTGATCAGACTAAACTGGAATGATTGTTTCGATGGTATAAATACACAAGGGTGAGACGACACTACGAGGGAGAACAGCTCTTTGTGCAACTGATTCAATAAAACAGACTTTGATTCAAGACAAATTCTCTGGTGATTTTAGATTTTTAAGGTTTTTACTATTTTTACAATTCTGGCGTCACCGGGATAGTTGAGGAGACCTTTTTATTTAGAAAAGCCTATTGCTGTTGTTTTTAGATTTTAACAATTTGCATTTTAATGTTCTTTCTATTGTAGCAGTCTGAGATTGTGTCTAAAGAAGAGTGCATTATAAATAAAATGAAGTATTATTATTATAAATCTTTATTTGTATTGTGATGGATCTTTCTAACCTTCGTAAAACTATCATTATATTCGAGTGAATCTCTTAATTGTGCCTCTCTTTGACCAGACTAAACTGTCATGATTGTTTTGTATAAAGACACTGTATTTACAGCTGAGACGACGCTGTGAGGGAGAAGCTCTTTGATGATTGTGCACAACTGATTCAATAAACCAGACTTTTTGATTCAAGACAACTTCTCTGTTGATTTTATATATTTAAGGTTTTTACTCTTAGAAATTCCGCAGCAAGCACAAAACCAAAGGTTAAAGAAAACAACAATTAACCAAACCAGCAGGGAAATAAACCTAAACTTTCCAGTCAGAACAGCTGGTCTTTATACAATGATAATCGTGATTATTATTAATAATCAGAAGGTGAAAACTGCTGGAAAAGTGGAAAGTAATTCTTGTTTATTTATCATGTGTCTTGTTGTTCACTGGAAACATGTTTAGCAGAAGATTATATTTTCAGTGAGACAAGTTAAACAGGCCAGAAAAGTGCCACCTTTTGGTTAAAGGTTTGAGTATTTATTGTTTTATTCACAATTTTATATTAAACGTTTTTTATTTATTTTTTTCATTTGTTTTGCCCCAGTCTAGGTTGTAAAAGCCAAAGTTAAATCTGTAACTGGACAAAAAGTTTTAGAGTGAAGACGTTTCTCTGCTCGTCCAAGTCTCTTCTTCAGGTCTGGTCAGATTCCTGCTGGACACTGACTTATATCTGTCTGAAGGAGGCGCTAACGACACTGAAACTGAAACAGCTTTTGTTTAGAGTTTCTAAGTGTGCACTGTGCCTGAGACACACCGAGCATATTCATACAACTCCAAAGGGGGTTTCCTGGCTAACTCTATTATTATTATTATTTTTTTTTTTTTCCAAACTAAAATAGTAATTTAAAAAAACATGACCAAATACAACAATGTGTAACAAATCTTATTGATAATCTTTAATGAGTTTTGGGTTTTGTGACTTTTGGCAATTTATGACATTTCGGTACAATTTGAATTAGTCCCTTCATCTTGGGCCGAACGAGATCAACACACAGCTCTAGACTAGGGACTAGAAGATTTCTTGTAGCAGAAGAAATACCTTTGTTCCTCACATTTGGCAATATTGTAAGGTTCTGTGGACATCTTGTCCACTGAACCACAACGATTATTCTCTGGACAAGTTGGTAGATCATCATACTGGACTTCCTCTCCTCCGACCCACACCCAGCGATCTCCCAGGAACCTCAGTCCGGTCCACACCTGCACATCACATAAATCACATAAATGAACTGCACAACTCCACACTGTGCTGCTGCAGAGGGTCTTACCTGGTCTGAAATCTGGCTCCTCACAAAGTCATGGTCCTCCTGAGTGAGGAGAGTGGCCAGGTCACAGCTGTGGTCTGCAGAGCTCAGAGACCTGCAGTGGACCAAAGCCTCCTCCCATGTCTTCATCTGACTCACCAAAAACAGTGAGTCGTCCAGACAGAAGAACTTTTCAGTCTCAGAGCACTGTTGGCCCGTCCAAGGGCCACCATCCCCTGCCTTCTTGTAGATACAGTTTTCACCCAAATCAGGATCATCTGGAAAAAAAGAGGTTCATAATTCACAGGCCAAACAGCAGTGCAGAGTACCCGGCCTTCTTGGAGTCCCTGGGAGGGGTACTAGACAGTGCACCCACTGGGAACTCTGTTGTTCTACTGGGGGACTCCAACACCCACGTGACAGTGACACCTGCAGGAGGGTGATCAGGAAGAACGGCCTCCCTGATCTGAACCTGCGTGGTGTTTTGTTATTGGACTTTTGTGCCAGTCACAGTTTGTCCATAACAAACACCATGTTCGAGCACAAGGTCCATCAGTGCATGTGGCACCAGGACACCTTAGGTCGGAGGTTGATGATCAACTTTGTTGTTGTCTCATTTGACCTCTGGCCACATGTCTTGGACATTCAGGTGAAGAGAGGGGCAGAGCTGTCAACCGATCACGATGTGGTGGTGAGTTGGATCCGCTGGCGGAGGAGGAAGTCGGACTGTCCAATGCCTCAGGAGGGGGAGCAGTGCTTCACCAACACTGTTTACAGTGTGTGCAAAGAGCTGCTGACCTCAACTGGGGACTCGGACACTTGAAGGAATACTTTGAGGATCTCAATCCCATTGTCATGTCTTCTGAGGAGGAAGCAGAGACTGTGGACAAAGAGGTGGACTCGTCCATCACCCTGGCTGAAGTCACTGAGGTGGTTGGCAAGTTCTTTGGTGGCAAGGCTCCGGGGGTGGACGAGATTTGTCCCAAGTGCCTTAAGTCTCTGGATGTTGTGGGGCTGTCTTGGCTGGCACTTCTCTGTACCATCGCGTGGCGGTCGGGGACAGTACCACTGAACTGGCAGACTGGTCCTTCTCTTTAAGATGGGGGACCAGAAGGTCTGTTCCAATTACAGGGGAATCACACTCCTCAGCTTTCATGACAAGTCCAGGGTATTGAAGAAGAGAATGTGACCTATAGTTGAACCTCAGATTCCGGAGGAGCAGTGTGGTTTTCATCCCGGTCGCAGAACACTGGACCAGCTCTACACTCTTCATCGGGTCCTCGAGGCTCATGGGAGTTTGACAGTCCACATGTGTTTTGTGAATCTGCAGAAGTGTTGGACTGTGTCCCTTGTGGTGTCCTTTGGGGCATATTATCAGACCTGTTCCTGGTGCATGTTGGACTCCACCAGGGCTTCTATGCAGGATTTCTATGCAGCCAGGGGCACTTTCTAACAGTGGAGACAGGACAGCGCCATCTGCAGTCTGACTTAGCAATAGACTTAAGATAGTGTCCTGTGTGTGAGAGTAAAAAAGCCTCCTCGTCCTGGTTTAAAGTCTCAGGGGAACGTTTCCATATTTCATTTGCCTCCAGTGATGTCTGCCTCCAGCTGGTGACACAGTGAACTACCACAAATCCATAGTATTTATTTGATCAATTATTATCAATCATTATCAAACTCCTCCCACAGAGGGCTTCAGTGTCTGTCTGTCTTGTCTTGGGACTGAGAAATGTGAAAATCTGTTTAGTTGAATTAAATGGAACCTGTGAGCTGAATATATGAACAAAAGATGGACCTTTAAGAACTATTTATTTGAACATGAGTCATAATTTATGCCTTTTACAACATAAAATAAAATGTGAACTTATTAAAAATTGAATTTTATGTTTTTTTCAATGAACAAACCAAAGGTTTTCCTAGTTAAACTCGACTCGTGTTACTGATTTATTTTACTCTGACCCTGACACTCGGTTACACACAATGGACTCAGAGATTTGTAGAGGACGAGGTCAAAATAAACACAAATAATTCAAACACTTACCACCATCCACCCATGTATTTTTGAACGTGTGAGGCTCGTCTCCTCTGGACCATTTCCATGCAGCACTTGAATTGTCTCGGTACATCCCAAGCCAACTGTTCTTATTGATTTGGTTATTTTCTGCAGCGGTCTTGATAGTGACCAGGTCAAGGTGGTTCTGTCTGCAGTAGATCTGAGCATCAGTCCAGTTTAAAGGCTGGGTCACATATATGATGTTTTGTTGTCCCTTGACTCCCATCACCCAGAGCAGAGCGAGAAGCACCGATCCTCCCATGTTAAAGACCTGAACCTGAGGACATATGGAAATCATTTATTATTACTGCAGAAAACTGTTTACTGATGTTCATGAAATGTGAAATATGAGCTTATCAAAGCAGCCAGTGAGGTGAATGTGTGATTGTGTAAGTGGGAAAATATTTATTTTAACCAGAAAGTGTGAATGTTTCTAAAAAAAAAAAAAAAAAAAAAAAAAACTTTACAGAAGAATCGAAGTCAGAGTCATCTCTGCATAAGTCAGACATTTTTATAATAGATGTAAGGTGATAATACATCTAAATAACTTTTAATAAAAAAGAAAATATTAAACAATGTGGTTTAAAGAATATATTAGTTTGTGGTGGTGCGTTCACTTACCTCAGGAGATATCAATGCTCTTCTTCTGATGATCTTGACCGTTAATTTTCATATGAATATTAAGACACTGGTGCCTTGAGTCTGTCACTACTTCACCAAGAGTTTAAGAAGAGCAAGAATTTAAAGTGTAACTAAACACCTAAACTCCGCCCACAACCATATTTCAAATAGAGCTGCTGAACTGGGACGTACCTGGAGGACTCAAGAAAAGTGTGAGGAGAAGGGAGGGTTCTGGACATGAGGGACAGAGTGATCGGTGTAACAGATATTCACACTTCAAACTCCTACTCTGAGCATGTCGTGTGAAACTGCGCTGCCTGGTTTAATAACTAACATCATTATGGGCCGTTACTTCCTTATTGTGCGTTACCTGTCTGTCCTTCAGCCTGTCAAGTACTGTACCTGATCAGAATTTTACTTCTGTAAACAGGTGGTAGATTAAACCTCAGTTCACCATTTCTGTTCAAAGAGAGATTCTCTTGCTTCCTTTACTTCCCTTGAAACAACACGTCTGTGTTGGAATAGTTTCTTGTGTAGTAGTCGCTTAGATTTGTAGCTTTTGGCCATAATCCAGTGTGTTGACGTTCATATCTGTCATGTCATGTCTGTTCATTAACATGCTTTGTCCCAAACAAATAAATGAACACATTCCCTGATGGACTGTTCCTCGTAGTCTCTGTGTTACACTGAACTGAATACACTACATCACTGAGCTTGTGTTGGGCTCTTCTTCACAGATTTTAGTTTCTGTCTGAGGATGTTCACTGGTTTAAAATACAGGAGGAAACTGGTTCATCCCAAGGACAAGAAGTAAAAGACGATCTCTCTTTGAACAGAAATGTCAGATTGAGGTTTAATCTGTCGACTGTTCACAGAAGTGTTCTCCGTGGACAAAGACCACAACAAGCCAATCAAATACTACTCTGGTACATAAAGCTGTGTGCACCAGAAATATGACCAGAACTGAAGAAGGGCTTGGATGAGCAGAGCAACGTCACTCAAAAATTGAACTTTTCTTATACTATACATCATACTTGGAGAACTGAGGGATTACACAGAGTACTGCTCAGGTACAAGGCTGAAAGGGAGACAGCTGCCACACAACAGGGACATAAACCCATAATCCTGTTGGCTATTAAACTATAGGCACAGAAGTTTCACTCTAAAATCTTCTTTTCGTTTGGATTTAGTAACTCAGACAAGGATAAGTTCCTCATTTTTCAAGACAGTTCCATCAGTTGAAAATGTCTTCTGGATCGAAGCTGAAACGTCTCGATTTCAAGTGACTTCCAATGAAACCTTCTTTACATTGAACCAGGCCTAATTACATCATCTCACTTTTTTTGATATTGTCCTAATCAATATGATGCTGTTACAGAAACAGCTCATCAGTCCAGTTTAAAGAGCCTGAAACATTCAATTCTCTGTTGGCCCATGACTCTCATCACCCAGAGCAGAGAAGATGCACCTGGTGAAGAGATGCACCTGCAGAGACATGCAAAGCCAGGATCATTTGTTTCAACTTTAAATAAACTTAAACAAACACATGGTCTGAACTTAAGGACAAACCCTACTGATGTTTATATTAAGTGATATAAAAACTAAATAAACCTGGTGAAGTTAGTAAAGCAGCTGCAGCAGCAACTAAGGACGAAGGTGATGATGTATAAACATATGAACCAGTCGTGGTTTAAAAATCCATATTGTGAAATAAATAAAGCAATGCAGCTTTTTAGATTACTGCTACTTTTATGTTGCATAATGCGCCAGTTATTACATAAAGTTAAGTGAAGTTAATCTGATCTTTGTACACAGCTGTAGAAGCTATTGTAAAGCTGCTTTACTTACCTTTTCTTGTCACACAAGTTTTATTTAGCTTTCCATAATTCAATATAAACTCAGTCTACTCTGTCAACAAGGTGAAGGTCAGACCAGGTGCTTGTTGAAGTGCAATAAAAACTGAAACAAATGATCTTAGCTTTGCATGTCTCTGCAGGTGCATCTGTTTATCACAGAAGGAATGGTGCTTTCCCTCCTCTCTGCTCTGGGTGATGAGAGTCATGGGCCAACAGAGAATGATGTTTCAGGGATAAACTGGACTGATGCTCTGTTACTGTAGCAGCGTCATATTGATTAGGTCACTATCAAAAAGAGTGACACGATGTAATCCTTCATCCAAGAGTGGTTCAATGTAGAGAAGGTTTCATCTGTGGTCATCTGAACTGTTTTACTCTGCTTTACTCCTAAACCCTGAAGGAGACAGTAAGACCTGAAGTACAAGAGCCAAAATGCATAAGTCTATGTCTCAATAAAGAGTCAAACGTGGGCTACAAAGGTCTTTGATATTTTGTTGTCCTGATGTAAGCACTTTTACTTTTCTACTTGGTCACTTAGTTTCTACACAGTGTGGATAAAACAGCAGTGAGGCCTGTAAAAAGACGCTCATCCTTGGAGCACGTGGATAATTATGTAAACACAGTCTGTGTTAGTTGCTGTTGAGCTGCTCTCTCTGTAGTTATTAGTTCAGCCAAAGGCAAAATGAAGGTGTCAAAGAGCAAAATGTCTTTTCAGTCATTATTAGCATGTTTTAAGTGTGTGCAGAGCCTCCACAGTCTCTGGGCGACATTCTGAAAATACAAAGTGGTATTGGATCAGTGATTTAGTCTTAGTAGTTTTAGTTTTAGTGAAACGATACCTGAAAAAGGTGCAGTATCTGAGCTTTTGCTGAAACCATTGGGTCTTACTTCAGACTCTCTCCAGACCAGAGTTTGTTTGGCCTGTGGTGTTTCTCTGCTCTGGACAGTCCAGTCAGACACAGACTCAGATCTGAGTGAAGCTGCTGCTGGAGCAGAGCCAAGACTGAGACTTCAGGGGCTGACGCCCCAAAAGGAGCTTTGTCCAGGGTTTTAATGTAGATATAATTTTAAAACACGATACAATTATAAACATAATAACTTATGTTTACAGTCATGGATTTTTTTTGTTAGAAAATAGTTTTATAGGTCTATACTTCAATAATCACACACACAAAATGTCTCTGTCTCCCCCTGGTGGTGGTGGTGGTTGGTGCATGTTGTGGCTCTTTATTAAACGTCAGTACTGGATGTTTCAGTAAGTTTCACTGTGGTGGATACCTCTGCCACTGTTCCATGGTGTCAGTATTTTCTTTAATCAGTCATTGCATGATGGCGCCCCCTACAGAATAATAAATCAATTTGTATGAAGGACCAACATTTTTGTTTCCTGAAATTTTACAAAATTTTACACAAAATTCCATTTGATCAACTCAGTCAAAAATCCAGTGAAAACCATGTTGTATTTTGAACCATGTTGCCATGGTGATGTGTTACAGACGTCACGTTGGAGGAAGAACAACTTATTGGACAAGCTTAAATCACAATAAGAGAAGAAACGCTATAAAAACATCTCAACAGTAAATGAACACATCACGTCATACTGACGCATAAAAGTGGATATTATAACGGACTTGGAGCAGAATATTGACAATTACAACAATCATCTCCGGCAAAACGTGGACACCGTGCAGCCAAACGCGAGAAAACCTCCTCTGCCACAGACACCATGACCTCGAAACAACGAGATTCAGGTCGACAGCACTTTTACCCACACGTCACAACAAAATTAAGGAGCTGCGTCACAGCCTTGATTTTACTTATGATCAAATGTTTCCCTAGTTCAATCCAACAAAGAACTCAAAACGTCAGTCAAATCTCTCAAAAGCAAATTAGACCTGGTCAAACCGAAGGACAGCAGGAAAAAATAATAAAAGTGCATAAACCTAAATCTTACACTTCATTTCTATTCCGACTAGACCTGACCCTACAAATTTAAATAAAGGCACGCTCCTTGATGTAATCTTAACAAAAAATAAAAAGTAAATGAAATTGCAGAAGAAAGATTTGAATAAAAAACTGTAATAATCCCTGGTTCACCTCACTGACCTTGATCAGGTTGAGTCTGAACCTCGGGAAGATAATCACATTTTTTCTTTAAGACCTTTCAGTTACATGGAGGACTTAAATGCTCTCCTCTCCACAGACCTGTCACATACATGGAGGTCTTAAATGCTCTCTCCACAGACCTGTACATGGAGGTCTTAAATGCTCTCCTCTCCATAGACCTGTCACATACATGGAGGTCTTAAATGCTCTCCTCTCCACAGACCTGTCACATACATGGAGGTCTTAAATGCTCTCCTCTCCACAGACCTGTCACATACATGGAGGTCTTAAATGCTCTCCTCTCCACAGACCTGTCACATACATGGAGGTCTTAAATGCTCTCCGCTCCACAGACCTAAAGAAGTCCAGCTGATGATCTCGAGCCAAAACTTCTTTTACATATTTTTAATTCAATTCAAATGTCAGTGATATTATGTAAAACGTCTCATGTTCTGCCTTTACATAAAAGTGGGACAACTACAAATGTAAATCATTTTCTGCCAATATCTAAATGACCTTTCCTCGCTAAAGTTTTAGAAAAGTTAGTTTCAAATCAAGTTACAGGTTATTTAAATAAATCCTCCATTTTGAATCTTCGGTTTCAGAAAAGGGCAGACTACTCTCACGGCAACCACAAAAGTTTTAAATGACATTTTCTCCTCGACACAAACACGACTGTGTGTCTCTGTTTATTGATTTAACTAAAGTTTTTGTTCAGTGAATCACGGCGCTCGTCTTAAACCGTCTGAAACATGTTGATTTGACAATGTTACATTGGTTCCAAAATGATCTTTCAAACAGAACCCAGGCTGTAGTAGCCGATGGTTTTAAATCAGATTTTCTAACTGTAAGTAAAGGAGTACCCCAAGGCTCAATTTTAGGGCCCCTACTTTTTACTATTTTTTTTTATTCTGTTTTGTGTGAGTGCTCCCCCTGCTGATCAGGTGCAAAGCAGTATTAAGAGGAATTATATCATTTTCAACAAATAAGAAAAAAAGGAACAACAAAACAAAATTAATTAAAAGGTCTCTCACTGATGTCGGCCTACGGGGAAAACAGCAGTGCAGACAGTGCACCGGCTGTCCGGTTCAGGGGCTGGAGGGGGTCCGGTTCAGGGGCTGGAGGGGGTCCGGTTCAGGGGCTGGAGGGGGTCCGGTTCAGGGGCTGGAGGGGGTCCGGTTCAGGGGCTGGAGGGGGTCCGGTTCAGGGGCTGGAGGGGGTCCGGTTCAGGGGCTGGAGGGGGTCCGGTTCAGGGGCTGGAGGGGGTCCGGTTCGAGGGGGTCCGGTTCAGGGGCTGGAGGGGGGGGTTCAGGGGCTGGAGGGGGTCCGGTTCAGGGGCTGGAGGGGTCCGGTTCAGGGGCTGGAGGGGGTCCGGTTCAGGGGCTGGAGGGGGTCCGGTTCAGGGGCTGGAGGGGGTCCGGTTCAGGGGCTGGAGGGGGTCCGTTCAGGGCTGGAGGGGGTCCGGTTCAGGGGCTGGAGGGGGTCCGGTTCAGGGGCCGGAGGGGGTCTGGTTCAGGGGCTGGAGGGGGTCTGGTTCAGGAACCACAGGGTCTCATCTCTGCTGTTTGCAAATGATGTTGTCCTGATGGCTTCATCAAGCCAGGACCTGCAGCACTGAGGTGGTTTGCAGCCAAGTGTGAAGCGGTTGAGATGAGAATCGGCTCCTCTAAGTCAGAGGTCATGGTTCTCCGCCCTCTGCAGGTGGGTGGAGAATCCCTGCCTCAAGTGAAGGAGTTCAAGTTCAAGTATCTCGGGGTCTTGTTCATGAGTGAGGGAAGTATGGAGCGTGAGATTGACAGGTGGATTGGTGCAGCATCTGCAGTGATGCGGACACTGTATCGGACTTTGGGGTGAAGAAGGAGCTGAGCCAAAAGACAAAGCTCTCGATTCACCGATCAGTCTCACCCTCACCTATGGTCATGAGCTTTGGGTAATGATTGAAAGGAAAAGACCAGAGCTGCAAGCGGCCAAAATAAGTTTCCATCACAGGGAGGCTGGGCGCTCCCTTAGAGATAAGGTGCAGAGCTCGGTCACACTGGAGGAGCTCAGAGTAGAGCCGCTGCTCCTCCACGTTGACAGGAGCTACCTGAGGTGGCTCGGCCCTGGGAGACTGTCCTGGGAACAGATCGGGGTCCCATTGGAGGAGCTGGAGGATGTGTCTGGAGTGAGGGAAGTCTGGGAGTCCTTGCTTAGACTGTTGCCCCTAAGAGGAAGAAAATCAATGGATCGAGGATTTTCCACCTTCAGGTCACTCAAAGCACTTTACAAGTGGCACTTGTAAGTAAACAAAACACAGAGCAAACCAACTACTTTAAATAAGTCTGTTAGAGTCATTTGTTTGGCAGATGGAGGTGTGGATGTGTTCTGTGCAGAAGAGACAGGATCAAACTGAGGTTTGCTTCTTGTGACTTGGCTCCAGATTTTGGCTGTTACAGCTTTTATTCAGAATCACACCAGAAAAATAAATGTATTAGGTCATAACTTCAGATTTATTTACTGCAAATGATTATAGCCACATTATTAAAGAGGCATCGCACTTTAGCCTGGTGTGAATGAGACGGTATAAAAGTATTTTAAGTTATCTTATCAACCCAAAACAAAAGACCACATATTTTCACCCTTTCTCTGGTGATAATACTCAGAAGAAAAAAAACAGGTTTATCCAATATATAACATTATTCATGAATTTCACAAATACTTCTCCTGTCGTGTTGTTAATCATTTAACACACTGTGTGTAGAGTCTAGAGGGGAATCATTAGCTCTAATTTACGCTCTACATCTCACCTGACACATCTGTTCTCCAACGTAAGATTTAAGTGTTAAACATTCACAGCAGGAGAACATATGTGGAGAATTCTCAGTTATGACACAACCATCAAGGTCTGAAGAGTCCAGCCCAAGTGGATATGATGCTGTCGACAGCAGCAGAGCTTCAGTCCAGTTTAAAGACCTGGAGACATTCAAATGCAGAGACACACAAAGCCCAGATCATGTGTTTGAGCTTTAAATGCACTTAAACCAGCTCATGGCCTGAACTTAATGTTCTGCCTGGACCAGGAGCACAACAAAAAAGGGGAAACGGAGCAGAGTAAAAATGCTCAAAAGTAAGGATTAAATTATAATATTTACATAAACAGAGGCATGAGGTTATGAGGATGTTATTATCAGTGGTGCATATTGTGAATGAAAAAAGTGCATGTGTGATGTGACTGTAGTGTGTAAAACAAAAGACAAACTCAAATGTGTGATAAGGAAGTGGGCATGAGGCCGTCAGCAGCAGCGAGGCAGGGCAAGACACAACAGACACGGCAGGAGGAGAGTGTGGTCAGGCCTTTATAGTCCCACCCCATCTGTGGGTGGAGCAGCAGGCAGGGCCACAGCGGCAAGTGCAGCTGAGTAAACCTGCACAAAAGAGGAAAGACAGAGCAGACACAGAGGAAACAAGCCCCTCCCCAGGGCCCACACAGGTCCATAACACTTCAGAACAAACCGTGTGGAAGTTTACAGAGTAGACGGAGTTTATATTAAATGATGGAAGGTTAAATAAACCTGGTATGACATGAGAAAGAGTAAAGCAGCTATAGTAGCAATTCAGTTCATCTTATCTTAGTGCAGGAGTGTGACATAGGACGTAGGAAGATATGTACTTAAAGTCGCCGGGATCAGGGCGTCCTGCTTGTCTGCACAGAAATGTTGTTTCTTTGGCTATAATATTCTACATAAAACTAATATCTGTTTCCTTAAAGAATGTTTATTTTCATGGAGTCGTGCGGGGGTTATACTGCCACCCTGCTGTAAACTATATCTTTACTTTTATGTTATTATTTTATTCATTTTTTGCACACAAAAAAAAAAAAAAAAAATCATGACTTGTGCATGTTAAAAGTGACTTTGTGACTTCTTGTGCGTCGGGTCTTCCACCTGCCAACTAATAACAAAAATACTTCCAAACGCAGATATGACTTATAACTTGGTCTAGATGCATCACCAACTTCATGGAAACAGAGACGTCTAAAGCCAAACTGCGGAACATCAGGCAAAGCTATAATATCTCCATAGATGGATTTGCCCCGTCCAAAAATGTCACATAGTGCATCTTTATTTAACATGTATTTACCAAAAACAGCTATAAACTGCATCCAAAGGTCTAACTTTCACTCTCACTTTATAATCAAACAACTAAGAAGAATATATAAGTGATGGTTTGAACTGTGACATAAACTGAGGTGACTTACCTGAGATGAAAACGACTGACACACTTTGTCTTTTCAAAGAACGATGGCTCTGAGTAAACAGTGAATCTGAGTTTTCTGGTCATGCCCTTGACTCTGGATTTTCATATGTTGACTAGGCTGACGAGGCTCCTGAGAAGGATGCATCATCTTTATGTGAAAGTTACACAAAAGCACATTTACACACCTGCACGTTTGGATAAGGATTTATTAAGTCAGACAATAACTTAACCTCTACCAAAACATGCATGAGAAAAAGGCAAAGCAAGTTTATTTGTACAGCACAATTCACACACGAGGTCATTCAAAGAGCTTTACGGAATAAGAAAGACATTAAAACTGTAAATAAAATGTAAAATGTAACAAATAGAAAATCTGGAAAAATGGAATTTTAAAGAGTTTAATAAAACCACAGATTAGCACAAAACCAAAGATTAAAGAAAACAACAATTAACAAAAGAAGCTAGAAAATAAATCTAAACTTTCCAGTCAGAACAGCTGGTCTTTATACAATGATAATCGTGAGGTATTATTAATAATCTGAAGGTGAAAACTGCTGGAAAAGTGGAAAGTAATTCTTGTTTATTTATGATTTGTCTTGTTGTCTTTGCAGCGTTCAACAGAAACATGTTTAGCAGAAGATTATAATTTCACTGAGACAAGTTGTGCAGGCCAGAAAAAATCAAACTTTTGGACAAAAATTTGAGTAAGTTATTTATCGTTTATACTCAATTTTATATTAAACTTTTTTTTTTTTTTTTTTTATCTGTTTTGCCCCAGTCTAGGTTGTAAAAGCCAAACTAAAATCTGCTGGACACTGACTTATATCTGTCTGAAGGAGGCGCTAACGACACTGAAAACAGCTTTTGTTTACAGTTTCTGTTTGTAGGTCAGGTCTGTTGAGCTACACTAAGTGAGCACTGTGCCTGTGCCTGTTGTTCTTTGTGTCAAACTGAAATAATTCTAAAATATACTGTCACATTCTTCCCCATCATAAATGAGCTGCATTTTTTTTATTCCCATGAGCACATGCCACAATGTGTCACATGTCTAATTGATAATCTTTAATGAGTTTTGGGTTTTGTGATTTTGGCCAAGTTTGACTTGTTTTTAAAGAAAACCGTCAGCAGAGATGTCAGAAGTGTGATAGTGTCACTTGTGTCAGTCCCTGGGTAGATCCAATATGGCCGAGTTCCTGTAGAGTTTAGGGCCAGGCCATAATCTTTTCACACGTTGGGACATAATCTATTTTTTGTGTTTTTTTAGGTTTCAGATTTTTACCTTGACTTTTTTTTTCTTTGCTTGTTTTTTTGGGGGTTTTTTTTTGGTCCAAGCTGCCATTGGCCAAATGAAAATAGATTTTTGACATGACGTAACTGAGTTGTCTTTCAATATCTTTGTCCCAGGGTCTATTTTTGATCCCAGTCACTGGCATGTTCTTGTTTGCTGCTTGACTTTTTGTGATTCATGGCGTTTCGGTACAATTTCAATTAGTCCTTCACCTTGGGTCTAACGAGATCAACACACAGCTCTAGACTAGAGACTAGAATGTTTCATGTAGCAGAAGAAATGCCTTTGTTCCTCACAGTTGGTGATGTTATAAAGTTCTGTGGACATCTTGTCCACTGAACCACAACGATTATTCCCTGGACAAGTTGGTAGATCATCATACTGGACTTCCTCTCCTCCGACCCACACCCAGCGATCTCCCAGGAACCTCAGTCCGGTCCACACCTGCACATCACATAAATCACATAAATGAACTGCACAACTCCACACTGTGCTGCTGCAGAGGGTCTTACCTGGTCTGAAATCTGGCTCCTCACAAAGTCATGGTCCTCCTGAGTGAGGAGAGTGGCCAGGTCGTAGCTGCGGTATGTAGAGCTCAGAGACCTGCAGTGGACCAAAGCCTCCTCCCATGTCTTCATCTGACTCACCAAAAACAGTGAGTCGTCCAGACAGTAGAACTTTTCAGTCTCAGTGCAGCCAAGGCTCCTCCAAGGGCCACCATCCCCTGCCTTCTTGTAGACACAGTTTTTACCATAAACAGGATCATCTGAAAAAAGAGGTTCATATTTCATCCCTGAATCTGTGGAGGTCAGTGTTTTAGTCACACTTCATCAGAAGTGGTTGGATTGTGACAAATGTCGTGTCCGTGTGGAAGGTGGACTCCTGCATCATTGTGACTATGTGGCTTTATGGTGAGTCGAGATGCAACAATACAGTTTTCTCACCATGAGACAGAGTTAGGGTTAGATTAGTCATTCTAATGTCTTTTTGTTTTCTGCTAATTAAGATATCTGTGTAAACCCTCAGTGTCCCAGGTTCCATAGCAAAAGAAGAAGTTAAAATCTGTCACTGGACAAATCTTTGTTGAAGACGTTTCTCTGCTCGTCCAAGTCTCTTCTTCAGCTCTGGTCAAGAACTGTAAACATCTATTGTCTCTAGTTTCAGCTGGAGCTGCCCCATTCAGCCCCATTCTACACCTCCATCCTCAGACCCAGAACAAAGAGAACAACAGCAGGGTCATTAAGGGCTGAATATGGTAGCTCCAGCTGAAACTAGAGACTGGTTCATCATAGAGCTGCTGCTGGACCCATGGATCTATAATAATCTCTGGATAAGAGTCTCCTCTTCTGTCTCCATGTGAGATCGACTAGTGGTCACTCCAAAGTGAAGCTCCTGTAGCTTTAGGCCCAGAAACATTTCTCCCATAGAGTAGAATGTATTTTTAGTGAATTCAAACTGCTCATGTTCAGCTGACAGGGCATCTGTGTTAGTTTGACGTCAGAGTTGAGAGATCGAGCCTCGTCACAGATCCTTTTGTTCCTTTTACAGCTGCACTCTCACTTCTTCAGCCACTAAAAGCAGGTGGACAGTAGACTCTCCTGCTACTTTTACTTTGAGGGACCTGTGGATGGAGGTAAGTCACACGATGGTCCTCCTGGTGGAGGTCTGTGGGACAGGGTTCTCTAGGTGAAGCTCTGCAGCTGGACTTCATTGAATTCTGAGCATGTGAGTGACGTGTAAAGACTAAAGTTTTACTCCAGAGTTTTCGTCCAAAAAGGTTCAGTTTGTTTTCATGTCTGACAGTTTCGTGTCACTGGTGGTTTTCCTCAGTGGTGACGTGATGTTGCTGTGACGTGTCTGATCAGCTGATTTAAACAGGGTTTGGCAACTTCTTCTTAACAGTGGAGACAGGACAGCGCCATCTGCAGTCGGACTTAGTGACAGACTTAAGATAGTGTCCTGTGTGTGAGAGTGAAAAAGCCTGGTCCTGGTTTAAAGTCTCAGGGGAACATTTCCATATTTCATTTGCCTCCAGTGATGTTTGTTTCCCTCCGTCACATTGATGTTTGCTCCATCTCATCCATAATGTGCTTTTATTTTTACATTTTGAGTTCCTCTTCTGCTTTGTGTGTTGTCGCTCGTGTGCACTCTTTCGTTGTTTTCATCACACATTTTGTCATATGTTTGTTTTTTTGTTTATTCACAGCCCTTCCTGATTCCCCGCTGTATGTTTTAAGACATGCTGAGTATTTCATATATGACGTAACCTCTGAGCTCTGGTTCTATTTTTTCAGGGGACGAGTAGTTGCCTGAGTTTTTACTGGTTTATATTGTGTGTTTTTTTTTCTGTTATACCCCTAATGTTACTATGGCTAAACTCTTTTTTCAGTTTCTTTTCTCGCTCTGTTTTACCTTCTCCTGGACTTGTTGTTTTATTTTGTTTATTGCCCATTTCCGGTTTTGGTTCTGCTTTAAATCTTTGTGGATGTGTCTGTTTTCCTCTGACTTTTCTTGTTCATCTGTTATAATGTTGGTTGTGTCAAATAATGTTCTTAAATCAGTTTGTGAGCTGTGAGTTCTATATCAAATATCGTTGCATCTCTAATAGTGGGTCACAGTCTCTGTGTCAGTATGGGCTCATGTCTGCCTCCCACTGGTGACACAGTGAACTACCACAAATCCATAGTATTTATTTGATCAATTATTATCAATCATTATCAAACTCCTCCCACAGAGGGCTTCAGTGTCTGTCTTTCTTGTCTTGGGACTGAGAAATGTGAAAATCTGTTTAGTTGAATTAAATGGAACCTGTGAGCTGAATATACGAACAAAAGATGGACCTTTAAGAACTATTTATTTGAACATGAGTCATAATTTATGCCTTTTTCGACATAAAATATAATGTGAACTTATTAAAAATTGAACTTACCTTTTTCAATGAACAAACCAAAAGTTTTCCTAGTTAAACTCGACTCGTGTTACTGATTTATTTTACTCTGACCCTGACACTCGGTTACACACAATGGACTCAGAGATTTGTAGAGGACGAGGTCAAAATAAACACAAATAATTCAAACACTTACCACCCTCCCATGCATTTTTAAACGTGTTAGGCTCCTCTCCTCTGGACCATCGCCAGTCACTATGTAGATAGAATCTGTGATGGTAACGGTGTAACCCAAGCCAACTGTCCTTTTTTATTTGCTGATTCTCTGCATCAGTCTTGATAGTGACCAGGTCAAGGTGGCGTTTCCTGCAGTAGGTCTGAGCACCAGACCAGGTTAAATCCTCCTCCACATATACGATTCTTTGTTGACCCTTGACTCCCATCACCCAGAGCAGAGCGAAGAGAAGCACCGATCCTCCCATGTTAAAGACCTGAACCTGAGGACACATGGAAATCATTTATTATTACTGCAGAAAACAGTTTACTGATGTTCATGAAATGTGAAACGTGGAGTTATCAGAGCAGTCAGTGAGGTGAATGTGCCAGTGTGTAAAGAGTAATAAAGAGTAGTTTTAAAAAGAGTGGGAAAATATTTATTTTAATCAGAAAGTGTGAATGTTTCAAAAAAAATGTTATAGTATAAAAGTCGGAGTCCTCTCTGTATAATCCAGTTGGAGACAAATCTACAAAATGATGCAAAAGAAGAACATTTTTATAATAGATGTAAAGTGATAATACATCTAAATAACTTTTAATAAAAACAAAACTATTAAACAATTTGGTTTAAAGAATATAGGGAACAAGTGTAATATTATTTGTATTATTAGTTTGTGGTGCGTTCACTTACCTCAGAAGAAATCGATGCTCTTCAAGTGCAGATGTCTTCAGTGAACTCTTCTTCTGATGCTCTTCACTAAACCTTTGCTTCCTATTTGAATGTGACTTGAGTCTGTCACTACTTCACCAAGAGGTTAAGAAGAGCAAGAATTTAAAGTGTAACTAAACACCTAAACTCCGCCCACAACCATATTTCAAATAGAGCTGCTGAACTGGGACGTACCTGGAGGACTCAAGAAAAGTGTGAGGAGAAGGGAGGGTTCTGGACATGAGGGACAGAGTGATCGAGTGAAAAGTGTGAGGAGAAGGGAGGGTTCTGGACATGAGGGACAGAGTGATCGGTGTAACAGATATTCACACTTCAAACTCCACCTGCAGCCAGGTGTTTGTATCAGAAACACCGTAAAGATAATAATAAAGCACTGAGCAAACATGTCAATACAGTTTTACACACAAACGACCAGAACTGAAGAAGAGCTTGGATGAGCAGTGTAACGTCGGAGAAAAAAAAAGCAAAATGTTTTGTCCAGTTGATGTTATTGAACTTTTGTTTTACTATGGATCATACCTGAACAACTGAGGGATTACACAGAGTACTGCTCAGGTACAGGGACCATCACTAAGGCCAAAGTTAAATCTGTCAGCTGGTTGTAGGCAAAAAAAGTTGCCGAAAGTTGTAGGAGTGAAGACGTTTTCTCTGCTCGTCCAAGTCTCTTCTTCAGTTCTGGTCAGATTCCTGCTGGACACTGACTTATATCTGTCTGAAGGAGGCGCTAACGACACTGAAATTGGAAACAGCTTTTGATTACAGTTTCAGCCTTAATGGACATCCTGGCTAGCTATATTATTCTATATTATGCTATATTATTCTCTTTGTTTCCTTTGTTTGCTTTGGGTCTGAGGATGGAGTTATAGATGGGGATAAAGCCTCTTCTTTAACTCTCCTCTCAAACATTTTCTTTTCTCTGTCTCAGATCTGAGCCTCACTCTCTTCAGAGGAGTGTTTCGTGTCATTGAGATGTAGATGAACATCAGACTGTGGTCCTGAGCTGCTCTCTCTCGTGTTGGTTCATTCTCTTATGTCTGTTTAGTTTCTCCAGTGTGACTCACTTCACTCTTCACTTCACTGATGGAGTCGACACATCACTTTGTTTATGTCTCGGGGTTTTGTCCTTTGGATGAACCAGTTTTTGTCTTAAAGTGTTTGTGGGTTTGAAATAGACCAGAATCTCAAACTGTCTGAAAATTCTCTGAAGCTTTTCAGACACACCCGCTGTGTAGGGAAAAGTTATGCCTTTCCTTCTAGGTTCAGACTTTCCATCTGTGTTTGTTGCAGAGGGCGTTCTCCACGTGCTGCTCCTCCTTCACTTTTCCCTCTGTGTTTGTGGACTCTGTGATGTAGAGGACAGATCATTCAGAGTTTGTGCTTCAGATGATGGTGTGAATCAAAATTTCAAAAATTGGTGGGCTTCCTGAGGACTTCTACCTGGAGACGTCGGTCCTCTCCTATAATTACGGCACAATAGTTCCTTGTCGTCTTCCCATGTGAACTTGAGGGAGCCTTAGACATCACCTGTCCCCCACATATAACTCCATCTTTAGACCCAAAGCAAACAAAGAAAACAATGAGAGCTAAATAGAGCTAGCCAGTAGGCCCATTAAGGCTGAGACCATAAACAATACCTGTTACAGTCAGTGTAGTTAGCTCCAGAGCTAGTTAGCTTCAGACAGATATAAGGCAGTGTCCACCAGCAGTATGACCAGAACTGAAGAAGAGACTTGAAGAGAGCAGCCAAACGTCTTCACTCTAAAACTTTTTAAAAAATAAATTCACACGGATTTAACTTTGGCCTTTACGATGGATCAGATCTGGACGACTGAGGGACACAGACACATAACAGGGACATAACCTATGAACTCTGGACCTATAAACTTTGGATTTAGTAACTCAGAGTAGGATAAGTTCCTCTTGTTTTAGGACAGTTCCATCATTTGAAAGTGGCTTCTGGATGGGAGCTGAAACATCTTGATTGTAGATGACCACGGAAGAAACCTTCTCTACATTGAACCAGGCCTGGATGAATGAAGCATTACATCATTTCACTTTTTAGATATTGACCAAATCATATTCACCATTCCTTCCGTGGTAAACAAATGCACCTCCAGAGACATGCAAAACTAGGATCATTTGTTTCAACTTTAAATACATGTAAACAAGAATATGGCCTGAAGGACAAATCCTATTGATAATAAACTTATTCTGTGGACATAATTTCTTGACTAGTTTATATTCTCTGGACATGTACAGAACAAATGAGACCAACTTTGTGGGAACATGTTGATGCTCTCAAAGGTGAGAGTCCAAAGTGAAGTCCAAATCCAAATGTTTGGCTTTTCTGTGAAAAGTCCTGTCAGCTCTGTGATACCTGCAGGTGAAGATGGAGATCGCCGTAGCACCGTTTCATCTCATGTGTCGATTGCTTGTGTGGGGGATGGTGAAGTTTATGTAAATTGTTGTAAAACAGGGGTGGCAGGCCGTCAGAACATTAACAGGATAAACGGGAGAGAAATGTGAGAAAATCTTAATGCCTGTCTGAGAAAAGTGTATAAAGTGTGTGGCGAGGGTTTGATATATATAATAAAAAAACTCCTGCTCACTCTCCGCGGGTTGTCTCATCACCTCTTTTTCTCGGGACCTCTACCAGAGGCCTGGGAGCTTGAGTGTTCTTCAGTATCTTTGTTGTTCCTGATGTTTCTCCTGGGATCTGCTGTAGTCTCTCCTCCAGTTTGGGGGTCACTGCCCCGAGTCCGATGACCACGGGCACCACTGAGGCCTTCACCTTCCAGACCTTCTCCAGCTCTTCTTTGAGCCTCTGGTATTTCTCTAGTTTCTCATGCTCCTTTTTCCTGATGTTCTCTTGGTTCTGTGATGTTCCACCACAACGGCTTTGCTCTGTTGTTTATCCACCTCCACTATGTCCGGTTGGTCCATCTCCATCTGTCAGTCTGTATCTGAGTCCCACAGGATCTTGGCTCATTCTCCACGACCTTTGGAAGTGTTTCTTGACCTGGGGGTTTCCAGTCCGTACTCTCACAGATGTTTGTTCCATGTTTGTTTTCCCTGCAGCATCTTACACCTGCAGTTATGAGCTGGATTGTCTCAGGAGCCTCTTTGCACAGCGTGACTGCTGACACTTTTTCTATGTTTCTGTGGCCAAAGACTATGACTTGAGTTTAGCTGGAGAAAGCGTTTTTGCATCCACACACTGATCTGATGCAGTGTCAGAGTGAATCCACTGGTCCAGATTCACCTGCTGCAGTGACACATAGGATTGCCCAATACCAGGATTGACCAGTTTAGTGCTGTACTAGAGAGGTCACCCAGTCCTCTAGTCTCTGTAAGAGGATCATGATCCACAGAGTCAACGACTCAGATCTAACAGGATCAACACTGAGACTTCATCAGTGTCAGGAGGATGTGTCACTTTGATCAGAGCATCTCAGTCTGTGGTGGGTCTAAAACCGACTGGAAAACATCAAAGGAGATGATCATTTGGAGAAAGTGAAAAAGCTGTTGCTAAGAAACTTTTTGAGGACTTTGCCTAAAAATGGCAGATTTGAGGTTGGTCGGTAATTGTACAAGCGAGTTTTCTGGCTCTCATGGACCTGTAACGTCTTAAAGAGGCTCCTCTGTCCTCCCCTCGTTCCCTGTATTAATGGCTCCTGTTTGACTCGTTCTCAGTATAAAAGACACCTGTCCACAACCTCAAACAGTCACACTCCAAACTCCACTATGGCCAAGACCAAAGACACGTCAAAGGAACCACAAACAAAACTGTGACCTGCACCAGGCTGAAGACTCAATCTGCAACAGGTGAGCAGCTCGTGTGAACAAATCAACTGTGGAGAATTATTAGTATGAAGAATAAAGGAAACTCCCGCACACTGTCTCACTCTTAATGCAATTTATTCCACACACAAAGTTTCGGTCGCTCTGACTTTCCTCAGGTCCTCATACCTGAGGAAAGGTCAGAGCACAAATCTTGAGGTGGCTCTAAAAAAGGTGGCTCCTATGCACTACAGACTTTGACTCTAAATCTCTCTCTTCACTTGCCAAGCACCTGACTCCACCCAGACGCTCATCCAGTCAGAGGAGGCCTTGGACTTTCTATTTCGCAGACGTTGTCAGCCTGTCGGGAGTTCTCCGTAAGCAGCAGTGTTTTTGTAGCACAGACTTTTATTAACGTGCCTTACATCTGTATTTCAGCTGTCCTCTGATTCTGTGCATCGTGTGAGTATTATGTAAGTGCTGTGTGATGAGTGAAAACCAGCAGTACATTATTTTATTGTATTTTATGTGTCTTTGCAGTACTAAGTGTCTGTCCTACTTTTACATTGACGCCTGTACATTTACAGTGTTAAGTTTGTACTCTGCCAAACAGGTTCACTATTCCATAATCTTGTATTGTTCATCCTTATAGCGCCAGTTCTGGACATTTATGGAAGTTATGCAGCCTCTTAGTTGGTTGTGGGCCCCTCAGCACATCCCCTGGCCTATGGGCTCCAGCGGCCTCTGTTATTACTGTTTGTGCCCAGTTTATGGAGATGTGTGTAGTTATTTTTGCAACCACCAGATGGAGCTATTTTATATGAATGACATTCCTTTTCTGCCTTTGGATAAAAGCTGACGTGACCAAATATAGAGCATTTTATTTCATTTATTTAATGTCAGTTTTACCAGTTTCTTACCGTTTTCAATCATTGTATATTATTGTGAAAAATTTCTTGTAAACATATTGTGTGTGATTCGTACATTTACATTTATTCATTATTACTGTTATATTTTTCTTGTTTCAGAACCACACACACTCACACTTCATACAGTATTTAATACGCATCATGCAGGGAAGTATCACAGTGATTCTGACCCATCAAACGCTGTGGTTCCACCTTAGTGATGCAGTAAATGAATATAACAAAGAAGCCCATCCCTCTTCACAGACTCAGGGCCATTCTTTACCTCTAATCCACCGGTGCTGGTAGGGTGTCCCTGTCACATTAAGTCACGTGGGTGGAGGAGCTCTGTAGTTGTTCTCTATACCTCCGCCCATGTGGATGTCAGCAGCTAACTACTGAGCTTTACTATGAAATACCATGGAACCGCCCTGAATACCAGTAACCTGACTGTCATAGCTGACATTCCAGCTGCCACCACAGACTGCCACACCTGCAGCACACCTGCTCGTGGAATGTGCACCTCGTACCTACGGTCCTCTGTCGCTCAGAGCACCCGCTCGTGTGTCCCCATGGAGACGGCCAAGTGTCTGAAAATGTCAACTGTCAATATGGACACAGCAGAACTGGGCCTTGGTTTGGTCGATGTGCCTGGGTCTCAGTCTCAACTTTACCCTTGTGTAAAATATGACTTTACATGAGTAAAAGGAGCACAGGCAAATAAATAAATAAAATAAAGTATTCACTGTAGAAATGACTTAAAGATTGAAATTATTATTATTATTTTATTTTTAACAAATTACTTTAAATAAGTGTTATAAATAATGTAATAATTAAATAAAAATAAAAATACAGGAGACTGCTTGATAATACAACACACCAATTGAATTTTGGTCTTATCTTGTTCAGTCAGGCCTTTATTGTAAAAATAGTGTAAATGAACATTAGAAAAGAGACAAGACAACTATGTGCTTAGAATGGGTGTGTTGGAGACATGAAATCACTTATTTTGTATTTATTTATCCATCCATCCATTTTCTTCGGTTGGGGGGGGCAGCAGTTTAAGCAGGGACTCCTAGATTTGCCCCACCCCAGGCATGTCCTCCAGCTCCTCCAGTGGGACCCCAAGGCGTTCCCAGGTCAGTCGAGAGAGGGATACTTGAACTCGTCCACTTGAGACAGAGACTCTGACCCGCCTGGTGAGGGCAAGCCACCTTTTCCCGACTGAGAATCAGGGCCTCAGATTTGGAGGAGTTGATTCTCATCCCAGCTGATCATACTCGGCTGCAGGACATCATCGCAAACAGCAGAGATGAGATACCCTTGGTTTCCAAACCAGACCCCCTCCGGCCCCTGGCTGTGGTGGAGTCCAACATGCACCGGGAACAGGTCCGACTTACTGCTGGTAATGCGAACACAGCTTCTGCTCCGGTCGTACAGGGACCACACAGCCCTTAGCAAAGGCTTCCACAACCCGGGATGAAAACTGCACTGCTCCTCTTGAATCCGAGGTTTGACTATCGGTCAGATTCTCCTGTACCCTGGAATAGACCTTATCGGGAAGGCTGAGGGGTGTGTATTCCTGTAATTGGAAGACATCCTCTGTTCCCCCTTTTGAAACAGAGGGACCATCATCCTCGTCCACCGGCCAGAGGCACTGTCCCCGACTGCCAAGTGATGTTACAGAGATGTGTCAGCCAAGACAACCCCACAACATCCAGAGACTTAAGATACTCAGGGTGGCGCTCTCCCGGAGCCTTGCCATCGAGGAGCTTGCCAACCACCTCAGTGACTTCAGCTCAGGTGATGGACGAGTCCACCTTCGGCTCCCCAGTCTGCTTCCTCCTGAGAAGACGTAACAGTGGGATTGAGAAGATCCTTCCACTGTCCAGCAACATCCCTAGTAAAGATCACAGCACACAGCTTGTGGCACGCTTGGCCCGCCAGTCCTCGTCAGCTGCCTCAGGAGTCCCACAAGCCAGCCAGGCTCGATAGCACTCCTTTATCAGCCCCTTTCAAGGAGTTCCAGGTCCAGAGCCCAAGCTGTGCGCAGAGGTGAGCCTGACTATATCTAGCCAGTAATGCTCAACATCCCGCTCAAGCTCAGCCCATGTCGAGACATCCAGTCATATACTATAATACTGCAGATACTTTTACTGTTATCATCAAGGCCCCACCTTTGATTGCGGCCCAGATCTCTCTGCACCGACCCCTCACGGTGGTGGGTCCACAGGAGCTTTGCCCTTCTTCTCGACATGAGAGGCTTTTGAACCACTCTTAGTCTGACGTCTTCCTGGACCTGTTTGCTATGGGTCACCCTACGAGGGGCATGAAGCCCCGTCAACAAAGCTCAAACCCCTCCTCCAGGGTAACATGGAGGTTCAAGGAGGGGCTAACGGTTTAATAAAGATAGAAAAAAGTGATAGACAAAGAGGACAACCTCGCCTGCCCCTCTGAAGGCAGAAACTTGAAGAGATCTGACACTGGGTCGTGCCGTAGGGTGAGGGGTATGAAATTTGACTCCAGTCAAAATATTTTCTAAATCCAAAGTGTCGTAATGTGTAAAGAGAAATTTCCAGTTCACGTGATCAAATGCTTTCTATTAATCTATTATATCTAAAAGCCTGCGAGTGTTAAATGGACGGCCTTTAATAAACTGGGTTTGATCAGAATGTAACGGGTGTTACTTTGTTCTAGTCTTTTGGCTAAAGCTTTGCTTGTTATTTTATTTAGCATTTAGCATTTTGCCCTTGCCTCTCTGTTTTTTACCTCCTAGTTGATGAAATGATGAAAAGTAAAGCTGTGTACAGTCTCCCCTGGTACTTTAAGTTGTTTCTCTAGGAAAAGCTTAACAGTAGCTTCTGGAACCTCCTCCTCTTGCTCCGAGACGCCTGACATAACCAAGTTGTCCCACATATTCCGTGCCTGAAGATCAATAATGGCTTCTTTTACTTTTTGTTCTGATTTGACAGATTGCTCAGTCCTTCATTTAGCCTCTTAACGTGTCTCGTGGGGTTTTGTTCTTCACAGTCAGGTCGACTACTGTTTCTGACTTTACTCCAGTGAAATACACAACTCCTGAAACTCTTTGTGGAGTACTTCTACTACGGCTAACCCGACATCCAGTAAACAAGAATATATGTCCAATACTTTACAGAGACTTGTAGTCTGTCCACTGGTCTCTGGACTTCAGGGCATGGATTCACCAGAATATGAGGCAAATACTGAACTAACCCTGGTATAGTGGCACAATGAAAAGAAAAAAAGAAAAATCTAAGGACAAACCAAGGATTAATATACAGAGAGAACAGGGGGGTATTTGTATTCCATCAAAGTAGCACAAGACTTGCACAACAGCCAAACTTACTGTTTAATGTTCTAAATGTCATTTCACTGTGACTTGTGACAATAACAGTAAAGACTTCAGCCTTAATTCTTGAATCTTGAGCTGATCTGAACAGTCGGCCTGCTCCTGACCAGGTTTGTCCCGGTGTTTGTTTCCCACAGACTGTATAAAGACGTGAGTGAGACGTCACCACAGCGTCGGCTCCAGTCACATGACCATCGAGACCAGAGCTGGAGTAGCAGCTAATTTGGAGCCATAATGGGAAATTCTGACTGTGAGTATCATAGCAACCACAGAGCCAATCAGGAGCGAGGCTGTTGAAGGTAACGCCCCTTCCCGCCCAGATCACTGGTTTAACAGGGAGCGAGCGCGTAGCAACACTGTCAATCAAACCTGTTGCTAACGCTAACAGGAGCGACGTCGGGGACAGAAGGACCTGATGTGTCTGTTATTAATGTTCATATGTTGATTTACAGACACAGACGTGAAATAAAAACCCCAGGATCATGTAGAGGGTTAATACGAACATTTAAGAACAAAATAATGAAATGTAAAGTGAATTGGAGCCAGAAGCGCAGCCCACGATCACAGCGGCTAGCAGGTTAGCTAGGTCCATTTATAAATACAGTCTATGAGCCAACCCCGTTTAGCCACGTTCCTGAAGCAGAACAGAGGATGTGATGAGCTGGAGCGACCGGAGAACTGACTTTTGCATAATCGTGCTTCATAGAAAACCTCAAATCTCATCCAGGCTGTGAAAACGTGATGAAGGACATGAAACTGGAGCTGAGCCTGGTCCTAACGCGGCTCAAAGCTCATTCTTATACTTATACTTCAGTTTTCAGCCCGACTCAACACAACACGTTACTCAAAAGTTTGTCTGTATTGTGTAGATTTAATAAAAAAAAAGATAAAGAAGCACCACTCAAAGTGAACATGCCCCCGGTTTATGATTATATGTCATCTGACTCAAATAAGTCACAAATCTACTGTGGACAAACTCTGAAATGTCCAGAGAAAAGACCATAAACATTTTAGAACAAGATTTGAAAGTTAGACACAAAGAAACTGTTGAAATCATTATTGACGACATAAACATTCGTTCCAAGTAGAAGGGAAAGGTCACGACTCTCTAAGACGATACTGGAGTAAATATTTCCAGAGTAGGAGACATTACTGCGTCTCTTTTAGCTGTGGCCTACTTCACCGCAGACTCGGCCCCTGCACAGAACTGGCTGGGCTGGTTTGGCGGCTGCAGGCGGAACGCACCCATCCCGACACCCAAGGACTAATAAAGGTGTGTCCATCCTCACGCCGACACTTTTCTTACATCCACAACCTCAGAATCAAGGTGACTCTAGGCTAAACCTTTTCTCAATGAAGATGTGAATTATTCACGGGGCATGTTTGACAGAATGACATAATCTGTGTGTGTCATGCATTTGTCTCTTTAAAGTGTCTGTAGTTCACAGGTTTGTGCAGGTTTGGCCTGTTCCACGTCCCTCTGTGGAAGGACAGAGGATTTTCTGCTGAATTTACTGAATCGTGGCAAAAATCATCATGACTTTTCTGATCATGAAAGTCTCCTGTGAAGTATTTTACACTGGATACTTTTAACTTGTACTTCTCCACATCTGAGAGCTGTTCTCTCGACTTTATCCTCATCCACGTTTTTGGACTGGTTCATTTTCTACATCCTGCGTCAAGTTTCTGAGTTTTAGTCCCAACTTCAACAAAATATATTATATAAAATTCACCAAAAAATGTGAGAAACTGATTCAAAGAGAAAAATCCCACATTTAAAATCAACATTTACTAATAAATTCAACAGAGAACAAAATCTGTACATTTACTTTTAGCTCTAAAGCTAAAAGAGCTCCTTTAGCTCCTGTCTGTAGAAGTATTTCAGTATTTTTTATTATTATTATTAGAGACTCTTTGAGTTACTCCAGATACTTTTACTCTTACTGCAGATACTTGTACTGTTACTACAGATACTTGTACTTTTACTACAGATACTTGTACTTTTACTACAGATACTTGTACTCTTACTGCAGATACTTGTACTTTTAATACAGATACTTGTACTCTTACTGCAGATACTTGTACTTTTAATACAGATACTTGTACTCTTACTGCAGATACTTGTACTTTTAATACAGATACTTGTACTCTTACTGCAGATACTTGTACTTTTAATACAGATACTTGTACTCTTACTGCAGATACTTGTACTTTTACTACAGATACTTGTACTCTTACTGCAGATACTTGTACTCTTACTGCAGATACTCTCACTGGAGTCATTTCTTGTTCTGTTTTGCACTTTTTGCGCACTTTTCATGCGCTAAATGAGCCCGTGCGCTTCTCCTGCTGGAGCCCCGCCCCCTGAAGGAGCAGGTGGAGCAGGTGGAGAGGGAGGAGCAGGTGGAGAGGGAGGAGCAGGTGGAGAGGGAGGAGCAGGTGGAGAGGGAGGAGCAGCACAGGACGAGAGGGTGGAGGGGGTGGAGAGGGTGGAGGTCCCCGGACTGGACGGGTGACCCTGTGGTTTGTGGGAGGGAAGCTGCTGTGACACTGAGACTAAACTCTCCACAGGCTCAGTGCGCACAGCCACAGACCCGCAGAGAGTCAGAGAGCCGGACAATCAGGGAGCCGGAGAGCCGCAGAGAGCCGCAGAGTCAGGGAGCCAGAGAGCCGCACACAGAGCCACAGAGCCACAGAGCCACAGAGCCGCGCGCTGCACCTGTGGGACCTGGCACCATGTTCAAGAAGAAGAAATCCACCGCGATAACGACGCCCAAAAGCACGTAAGTCCCGGGAATCGATTCTGTGTCGCGGTTTGAGTCTTGTCTCTGTGTCTGGTCCAGCCTCGTTTCCTCGAGTCTCTGCGGATGTTTAAGTCTGTGTCTGAGGCTGAGACTGAGACAAATCTGCAGCAGTTTGAAGATGGTTATTGTTATTTCACGTTATGTAAAGAATCAGTTTGTTTCATGTCTTTAAAGAACAAACTGCCTCCAGTTTAGACTCAGTCACTTCTGTCAAACCTCAGGAGCTGCACCAAAGATCTGAGTCTCATCTCAGAGACTTTATCCTGGAGCCATCACAGAGTCAGGAGCAAACAGACAGCAACAGGCAAAAGGGAACATGACAGAGGGTTACAGAGTGTTCAGGGGCACTTTTCCTGAACATTACAGAGTGTTCAGGGGCACTTTTCCAGTGTTGAGGCTGAGCGTTGTCGTGTTGTGTAACTGTTTGTGGAGGTGTGGTGTGACCTGTTTGATAAGTCCACACTGTTCAAGGACTAAGTGAAGAATGATCAGCCTCTCCCACAGTCTCTGCCACAGTCTCTCCCACAGTCTCTCCCACAGTCTCTGCCACAGTCTCTGCCACAGTCTCTCTCAGAGTCTCTGCCACAGTCTCTCCCACAGTCTCTCTCTCGCCACAGTCTCTCCCACAGTCTCTCCCACAGTCTCTGCCACAGTCTCTCTCAGAGTCTCTCTCACAGTCTCTGCCCTTTAGACGCTGACACACAGAGGAGATTCAACCTGACAAACACAAATACTGCACTCAACATGAACAGTACAGTACAAGTATGTGGGAAAAGTAGTACTCAAGTATCCAGGATGTAATGTAACCAGAGTACTACCACCTCTGTACCTGAGTACATAGTACTATACATACATACATACATACATACATACATACATACATACATACATACAGATAGTTAGATAGATAGATAGATAGATAGATAGATAGATAGATAGATAGATAGATAGATGGATAAAATCCTCTAGTTGACTGTTGTGTGACTGTTGTGTGACTGTTGTGTGACTGTTGTGTGACTGTTGTTTGGTCGTGATACTAAACTGTGATCCTGATGATCAGGTAAAGGCTTCATACTTGATGCAGATTTACAGTACACAGTAGTACACAGTACACAGTACACAGTAGTACACAGTACATGCTCCAGCTCAGTCCTGTTTATGTGATTTTGTTTATATAAATAATATAATAGTAGTTTTAGTTTCATTTGTGTGGGTTCTGGACGGGCCGTGGGTTTGTCCTTTTGTCCTTTAAGCTTTTAAAACATGAATGAACAAAACAGAACAAATACACGATAATGTGATAAACTTCAGTCTCCTGCAGAGTTTCACTTTGACGCTGCAGAAATGTGTCAAACATGTTTATTACAGAATAAAACCAAACCTGTGAAGAGTGTCTGAAAAACTCTCAGGAAAGACACAGAATCGAGGAGGAGACACTGGAGCTGATTTTAAAACTAGTTTTGGAAATATGTGTCATAAAATCATATCAGTCTGAAATGTTCATGTCCAAAGTGTCCAGAGGAGACCTGATCCTGGACCCTGTCCCTCCACCTGAGACTCTGCAGGTGCAGGTCCCTCCACCTCAGACTCTGCAGGTGCAGGTCCCTCCACCTCAGACTCTGCAGGTGCAGGTCCCTCCACCTCAGACTCTGCAGGTGCAGGTCCCTCCACCTCAGACTCTGCAGGTGCAGGTCCCTCCACCTCAGACGCTGCAGGTGCAGGTGGGAGGAGCCTCGTACTATCACAGTATCAGTGTTATCAGCTGCATACCTGTGTATCTCTGTCAGCGAGCCCCTCCCATCTCCACATATCGACCCTTCAACTGGGCAGGGTAAGAATGTGAAGAATGCGGCTCCACCTTTCTCTTTCTGATTGTTCTGATAGGACAGTAGCATAAACGACTCAAACAGCAGGTTCACGCCTGTGACTCACTGCACCAGCCACATTCCTCACATTTCCTCCTGACTGTCACCTGTTTGACACCAGCGAGTATCAGAGTTATGTTCTCTTCACTTTACTAATGACACACACGAATAAAAGTGTCCGTCCTGGAGCCGCCTGACGCTTCAGCAGCGACAGAGCGACGCTGTGAGGAGCAGGACGGACTTCACAGAGCAGCAGCAAACTGCTGAACTCTGCTGGAGAATTCTCTTTGTAACAGGAAGATTTATTCATTAAAAATACAAATTATTAAAACATAATCAGATTGTGTTGATGTTTGAGTTAAATGAAGCTGCTACATCAGCGTCTCGTCTGGTCACTGCAGAGTCACACAGGCCAAAAACAGGACAAAACCAACGTCCAAACGAAACGTCCAGACCACAGACGAGGACAGTTACTCTCTGTCACTCAGCACTGACCCTCCTTCATATCACTGACCGGTGGGTCCGGTGACCCTCCTTCACGAGGCTGACCGGTGGGTCAGGTGACCCTCCTTCACGGGGCTGACCGGTGGGTCCGGTGACAGATGAAGGACGTCCGCTGTGTTGAGGTGGTTGTTTTCTGTTTCAGGCTCGTGGTTTTAAACAGAATTTCACACGTGTCAGTCTCTGTCGTCCATGGAGACAGATAAATATCGATTGGCCGATATATCGATTGACCGATATTTGCCCTTTTTAGCAGATTGGTTCTGGGCCTTAAACCTGCAGCACAGGCCGATATTTTGTTTAGGAGGGATGAAGAAAGAAGAAGTGTAAAGATGTTTTGTCTTTAATGTGAAGAGGGTAATGCATTAAATATGATACACACTTCTACAGTTTTACAGTTTTTTTATCCAGTTTGTAGAAAACACTAAAGTTAAATCTATTGGACAAACGTTGGACAGGGGTCACGTCTTCTCCAGGTGGTGACTTGTATATTTTGAGATGATCAAAGTGGACTCTACATACTGCTCAGAACGTCTCGGACGTCCGTTTGTCAGAGTGTGATATTTGGATTGGTTTTGTCTCTTTCTGCTCGTGGATGTTTTGTTCGTCTGTGAAGTCAGAGTCGCTCAGGCCCGTCCTCACGTGTCTCATATCAAAACAAACAGAGCTGCTGCCTAGAAACTCTTTTCACTCACTGTTACATGACAATGAGGCGTTGTGTAATAAGTTTTGGCATCACACTTAGGCTTAAGCCTGTGCTGCACACTTTATACTTACTTTTTAACCTCTGATTGTTCAGTGTTGTAGGAGTGAAGACGTTTTTCTGCTCGTCCAAGCCGCTTGGACGATCAGAAAACGTCTTCACTCCTACAACATTTTGTCCAGTGACAGATTTAAACTTGGTCCTTTGCCCTGGATCAGACCTGGACGACTGAGGGACAGAACCTCAGAGCTGCTCGTTCTGTCACAGGAGACTCGTCTGTGGACCACACCTTGGTGATTTGTGATGTGCAGACATGCAGAGGACTGAGCTGAGTTTGAACCTGGAACAGTCCCAGAACAGAGCAGGGAGCAGAATGACTTCACCTCGCCCGCTCATCTGTTCCACGTTAAAGTCGTGTTCTCTCCACGTGCCGCTCGGCCCGAGACGTGCAAATGTGCAAAGAGCGACTTGTGCGTTTAAAGTCTGACTGTTTCTGGACTTTGAAACATGTCAGAAGCAGCGGTGTCGCCCCAGACTCTGTGCCCGGTGCAGATGATCTCGGTGGATCTGCGACATGTCGAATAATCACAATCAGAAGAGTTTTACTGCCACTGTCAGTGAACACACAACTCCAGCATGTCTTAGAGTTTGTGAGCTGTTTAGAGCTCAGTAGTTTTCTGCTCGTTACATTCAGACCTTTAAGTCATTGTAACTAAAACTGTCATGTATTTTCCAATCAATCAATCAAACTTTATTTCTATTGCACCTTCCAACAACCAAAGCTGATCAAAGTGCTGTGCAACATTAAAAACAAGATAAAAAACACTAAATCTCAGACAGTATCGTGTCCAGACGCACAGATGACTCCCTGGGGCAGGTTACAGGTCAGATCCAGGACAAAGGCGACATGGCCTAAAATGTTTAGACTAAATTTATAATAATGATAGAACTGACGATGCAGCTGCTGAACAGTGACTTTTGTAGTGTTTGTACTTAGTTTTTGGGGGATATTGAAGTTCTAGCCTCTCGTCACATGTTTATTTCTCTGATTATTCGGTTTTTAAGCGTCTGCAGGTCTCTGACGTCAGGGCTGAAGATCCTCAGCTGCAGTGCAGGCAAATCCTAATGCAAATGTCACACAGTCCTCATCTGTGGAGACACTCTGCTTCAGGAAGTACTTTTCTCTTTCTTTTTCCCGTACACATTAGGTAATAAAGTAATATGAGAAGTTTGAAGCTCAGGGATAATCAGCGACGTGGTGAGACTGTTAGACCTGACATTTTAAATCTGTTTCTGAAACGGTTTAAAACATTTCACAGAATCCTGTCGAACGACCCTGTCATGGATGTTAGCTGCAGCTGTGAGCCTCCGTAACGACTTTAAACTCTTCATATTTGGATTTTTTAAAAAGTCTATGGGAAAAATGAAGAGAAAAGTGACTGTGGGAGCGGACTGGGGAGTGTGGGTCGGTCCAGCTCCAGTGAGATGACTTCACATGTTTGTCAAGGTATTTTTGAGGAATAACAACACGCCCTAAAATAAAATAAAACATTAAAGAGAAGTAACATCTCCATAGAGACGAGCAGCTCCACCAGAGGAGTTACATAAACATCACGTGTGTTTTGTTCTGTGGATGAGGTCTGTGGGTCTGCAGGCTGCAAACGGCACTGCAGCCTCATGTAGACAGACTGGCTCCTTCATTTGAGGCAGAAAATCGTGACTTTGCACCGTTTGAAGCTTGAACACCTGAGTGGGTTTGGTCGTCAGTCACGCTGCAGCTGTGACTCCTCGGTGACAGAAAGCCCCTGCAGCTCCTTCATCTCCTTCATCTGGAACAGTCGAAACTTCGTCTGCACCGGTGCCAGTAGAATCCAGTCCAAACATGTATGGATGTTTTTCACGTGAAACAGTCGGGTCGGTGTGTTTAAAATGAAAGCAGTAAGCGCATTGTTACGTGATTGTGTAAGAGCTGGAGCTGACGGGCAGTAAACACCCGTCAGTTTGCACAAAACACGGGATATTCTCGACGAATCGTTTCATTTAGATGATCAGGATTTAGATTTTAAACCAGGACAACAGCAGAAAGGAGGAGACAGAGATGGACAAAAAGTGTAAAACTGGACGAATCGTTGTAGAAGTGAAGACGTGGCTTGGACGAGCAGACAAACGTCTTCACTTCTACAACTTTTTGCTTCACACTTGGCTCCTGCTCCTCGTTTTGTTCTGTTTTTAACCAGTTTCTGTTTCCAGGTCGACTGCTCCGTCCACAGAACTCAGCATCCTGATCGAGAAGCTGCAGAAAAATGCCGACAAAGTGGAGAAGAACATCTACGAGGTGGAGCAGAACCTCAACAAGGTCAGTGCACTCAAACCAACAGCAGAGGGCGCACTCTGGGGGGTAGATCAGACAAAAAAACATGATTTTACTCAAAGAATAGAGCCGTGACTTTAGAATAATCTGACTGCAGTAGAAGTTTAAAGTGGTGGTCCAGGAAAGAAACAAACTTAAAGCTTGTGGCACTTGTAGATTTACAGAGAGAAAAGGAACCAGAACATTTACTTAAGTCTGTTTCTCTGCTGTAAAACCCCTCACCACAAACTTTATACACTTTATAAACCCTCACCACAAACTTTATACACTTTATAAACCCTCACCACAAACTTTATACACTTTTCTCACACATTAACATTTTCTCACATTTCTCTCTTGTTTAAACTCAAAGTTCAAACCTTTGTCGGTGCCTTTTTTTTTTTTTTTTATTGTTATTTTGAGAGGTTTTATTTATTAAATTTTTTTTTGTTTTTTTTTGTTATTTTGAGTTTTGTTTTTGCTTTTTTTTTAGTTATTCTGAGTTTAGTTTTTTGTTTGTTTTTTGTTATTTTTAGGGTTTTTTTTTTTGGTTATTTTTAGTTTATTTTTTGAGTTATTTTGAGGTTTGTTTGTTTTTTTTTAGTTATTTTGAGTTTATTTAGATTTTTTTGTTATTTAAGTTTGTTTTTTATATTTTGAGTTCATGTTTTTTGTCGGTGCAGAAAGTTTCATCGACATTGTGGGTTTTGTTGGGGAGCTTGCAAACATACAGCACTTCAGAGTCACACTGATCCAAAAGTGCACGTGACATAGTGCAGCACCACTGTGATCTGAAAAGTCTCATTTGTTTAAAAAGTGACTCGGGTAAAAGCCTGAGTTGTGCTCGTCTCTGAGCACGAACATGACCCTCTCTGTGCCACTGCGCCCTCTACAGGATGTGGCCAAAATCAACGAGGGCAAACAGCCGCTGTACCAGGACGACACCAACAAACGTATCCTGAACTCTCTGGAGCTGCTGACAGGGCTGGACGAGGACGCCGTCAACGCCAAGAGGCTCCAGCATCCTCAGGCGGAGATGATCGGACAGGAGTAAGTCCCCCACTCCACAGAGCCGAGCTGGAACATAACCACAGGAGCAGGTCCTGTGTGACACACACTGAGTCTGAGCTTTCAGACGGGGGATTATGGTGCCACAGCATCAAAAACAGAGCTGGAGCTGTGTTTGTTTCTGTTTGTGACGAGGAAACGACGTTTTGAGCTTTGGAAATGAAGAAAAGGTCAATGAAATATGAAAAACAATCTACAAAACACAACTCCAGCTCTGTTTTTATCTCTTTGTCTGTTTTTGTCTGTTTTTTGTCTGTTTTTTTGCCTGATTTTGTCAGTTTTTGATGAGGTAAGAACATTCTAACATGTGTAAAGTTCAAGAAAACATTTTGTGTGGTCCTGGACCTTCAGACTCTGAAAGACACAGTTTGTTTATTTTAACTGTTCAGTCCAAACATTTAGAGCTTTAACAACTATTTTTTTAACTAGGATTTTAAGTTTTTTTTTTTTTATTTTTATTTTTTTTAATGCAACGATAATCACAATTTGCAGTTCTTCATAAATGTGATAAAATGTGATTGTCTAGATTCATTTTCAGGATTGTAAAATGCATCACTTTTATTATTTCATCAGTTAAACAGACGATACACATGTTTAAAGATGCACTGTGTAACTTTTCTATTGTGGAATATTCCAGACAAACGTGTCCGTGGAGCAGACGCTCCAGTAGAGGGCGCCCTGTTCAAAAGCTCCGTGTTAAAGGTGTGTTTTGTTTCAGCATGAAGCAGCTCCGTGAGAGAGTCCTGAAGCTGCGAGAGGATCACGACCGAATCTACCACCTGATCCGCACCGAGGGCATGCCCACCATCAACTGGGGCAACATGATCGACGAGAAACTGGTGAGAGCTCGTCCCAGGGCCGTGGACGCCGCCCGCGGCGCCGTGGACGGCGTCCCGGGGAACACCGTGCAAAAAGAACATTTAAGAGAACAGATCACATTTCTGATTTCATTTTGCAGCTTTGACTTGTGCAGATTTATTTCAGCTGCGGCTCTAGATTTTCCCACAGAATTTCATCCAGTTTTAGCAATAATAAAAAAGTGAATCATGATCTTTATTTGAAGTTCTAACGATGATCCTGTGGCCTGAATAATCACAAATGTCCCAAAAATCAGAAAATAAGTCATAAAATCTTGACTCAAACATTATTCTGATCCAGCCTCGTTTAAAGCTCCTGTCTCAGTATTTTCTGATCTGTCGTTTCCTCGTCTCGACCTGGAGTCGTGTTTGTTTCACATGTTTCACACAAACCTGCAGATTTAGGCTGAGTTCTTCTCCCAAACTGAAAATACTCTGTTCCACCTTGTGATGTCATCGTGTGGTGATACAGGAAGTGCTCCACTGTGTTTTTAAACTCCACCTTCACTAGAATCATTCGGATCATCTCAGTCCTGGAGTTGCCGATCTTCACTAAACTAAATGGTAAAACGTTGCTGTTGACTTGAAAACTACCACATTATGACATCACAAGGTGGAACCGAGCGTTTTGAGCTTTGGAGACACAATAAAAGACTCAAAATGTGTGAATGAAACAGAACTCAGCTCCGGGTCTGTTTTATTTGAGGAAACAGCTGTAGAACATGACTTAAAGCTACAAGAGTCACTTTTGCATAATTAAAGTTTTCACTTTAAACTCGTCCTGTGGGTTTTCCTCAGTCTGTTTGTCGTCATGGAGATGTTAGAATGTTCCACAGTGCTGCATTAAACTTTCAGCACTTGTATTTAATTAGAAAATCCCTTGAAAACGATGTGTTCTTACTGTTCTCAGGGTTGTTTTGTGACTCAGACTCTTTTTTCGTTCACAGGACAACGTGAATAACAAAGGCTTCGGGCAGGACCTCCCGTCGGTGGAGCAGGAGCTGGAGGAGCACAACATCTTCCACAGTGAAGTCGAAGCTCTGGCTCCTCACCTCACAAAGAGCGGAGACAAGGTGCTGTCCCTGCGAGACCTTCTCCAGAGACGTTTACATCGAACCATTTTTGTGTAGTTTTATTAAAAAACGTCGTATAATCGAACCTTCTCTCACGGGCTGAGTCGGTGTTTTCTGGACGAGTTTGAGTCGGTTCCTTTTCTTCATGTTCTGAGATCAGACTCTGGGCCATTTAAGCAGAACAATTCAAACGATTCAGCTCTAACTCCATCACTAAAACTACTTTTTTATTCTGACTAAATGAACACCGTGTCACTCAGATCTTCTTCTTCTTCTTCTTTTTTCGCAGGAATATGTCAACAGCCTCCAGAGCAAGTACAGCAAACTCCTGGTAAGAACTCGTCCCCTAAACAAGTCCACAGAGACTAAAGTTAACTCTAGCTCCAGGCGCTCGGGGAGATGAGAGCAAACAGGAGCCGCCTGCTGTAACCTGCAGCTCCCGTTTACAGACAAACATGTGGAGTTTATCTTCACACAGGAACACTCACATTTACTCAGGTTTAAGTGTAAACTCACAGTTTTATGGCCTGTTCTTACAAACATCTGATCGTGTCGATTTCAAAAGACTGAGGCAGGAGTCAGAGTCTTTCTACGACTGACTCACCTGAAATATCTGAAATATCATGTTTCAGACGTAATGGACCAGACTCTGGGGTTTCACAGAGTGAGACTCACTGGGAGACGCTGAGTCTGCAAACACGACATGTGCTTTTCTTTTTCTCACATTTTCCTGCCTTTCGACTACTGTCATGTCAGAGTATAGCCCGAAGTCCTAACACACGGAGTATCTCCAGCACAAACTCTATGCTCTGTGGGTAAATTCACATGTTGCAGTTGAGCTGCAGATATTAAATCTGAACATGTCACAACCTGTGAGAAGATGTAACGACATGGTGCAAAGTGTCGGGCTGGAGCGAGTTACTCTCTCTGTTCTTAATGAGACCAGGGGGATTTTGAAGTGTTTAAATAAAGTGTTAAAAGATCAGAAATGATCTAATTTCACTGTTGCATTTTTCAGAGGTAAAAGAGACGGAGCTTTGATTTAAACATGAACCACACTGGACAATATTTATCAGCTTTTCAATAAAATCAACAAAAACACACTATAAATGCACTTTTAGACACTGCACCAGGTCTCTCTCTGATTCATGTAAAAATTGTGTAAAAATGGTGTAAAAATGTTGAAAGTGTCTCTGTGCAGGCGAGCTCGAGCAGCCGGCAGAAGAACCTCCTGAGTCTGAGGGACTACAACTGCTCCTGAGTCTACTGGATGGGACTACATGCCGCGCTGCACCAACGAGCGCTCTACTGGATGGACAACGAGGTACGGCCCGAGGAGAGGATCACAACTACGACCGGCCCGAGGCGACACCGCACCTGGACTATCCTGCACGCCAGAGACAGTACGAGGTACGGCCCGCACCGGCCCGCACTGGGCCGCACCGGCCCGCACCGGCCCGCACAGGCCCACACAGCCCCGCACAGCCCCTCACAGAGCACATGGACTTGTGTTGTGAGGTGTTTGTGGTAGAGCTGCAGTGATGAGCCCTGAACACTTGTGCTGTGGTTATTTTGTGCGTCCTGAACTCCAGAGTCACACGTCTCTGAAATGAGTCCTACATATTTATCTGGAAAAGCAACTGGAGAAAAAAGAATCTCATGATGAATATTTGTGTGTGATCAGTCGCAGCATCACAACAGCAGAACAGGCCGAGACATGAAAGTTTTATTAAACCCAGTCGAGAAAATACAGAAATACACGACACACTCACAGTTTATATTTGTGCAAAAACGGACTGATGTTCAGAGTTTTTCCTTGTGAAAGCAGGATTTTTGTTTTATTTCTCTACTTTTAAGTGTTGAATCCTGTGTCAAACTCTGAGCTGAACATGTTTATTTAAAGTCGTCCTCACTCCTGTTACGTCTGTGACAAAAGCTCCATCTTTTCAGCTTCTGTCAGTGACATGTTCCACCGTCTGGTAACAGTTAATGACCCGACATGTGTGACCTTTTGGAGCAGTGAACTTACTTTAAGTCCTTCTGTAGATGGTACTTTTCTCACAGTAACAGTCCTGGAGGCTCCTCTGTGCTGCTGCTGCTCCTCCTCTGATCAGATAAACTCTCCCCTCTCCACCTGGTCTGGAGTCACGTTCACATTTCCCCCTCGTGTTTGGACCTGACCCGTCCCAGCGGCTCCATCGATAAATAAACTGTTTGTTTCCACAGAACTTCATCAGTAAATGTCTGGAGTCTGGAGTCAAAAGACGACGAGGAACGATCATCCCAAGAACAAACTGCACCACACTCCACTGCCTTTAGATGGCGACGATGAGAGTCTCACACAGCGGGGCTCATCGCTGCACACGGGATCGGGGCACCCGGGAAGAACGGTCATCGACACGGGGGTGCACCACACACGGGGGACACTGCCTTTACGGGGATGGGGGCGACTATACACACACGTCACGGGGACATGGGGAGACGGGGGACACACACGGGGGGACACGGGGGGACACGGGGGACACGGGGGACACGGGGACACGGGGACACGGGGACACGGGGGACACGGGGGACACGGGGGACACGGGGGGGCACGGGGGGCACGGGGGACACGGGGGACACGGGGACGGGGGGGACACGGGGGACACGGGGGACACGGGGGACACGGGGGACACGGGGACATGGGGGACACGGGGGACACAGGGGGGGGCACGGGGGACACGGGGGGGACACGGGGACACGGGGGACACGGGGACATGGTTGTTTTATAACTCTTGTGTCTTCAGGCTCACATGGGAGCCGTCCACGCCGACTGGAAGGAGTATCTGAACCTGCTGATCTGTGAAGAGACTCACCTGAAGCACATGGACGAGTATCACAAGGTCAGGACCAAACACAACGGATCATTCTTCTGAAAAAGATCACAGAGACGTAAAAAGAATAAAACAAAAAACAACAAAAACACTTCCAGTTGTGCCCCTCAAAACCTGAAGAAAACTGTCAGCGACGTTTCACTTTTTACAGCACAAACTCTCGTCTCGAGTCAGAGACAAAATCAGATGGAAAATCGTCAAATAAAAGAGTCGTTTAAATGACAGGAAAGTAAAAGAGAAGTTAAACCTTTAAGGACTGAGCAGATCGTAGATGAGTTCAGCTTTTATCCATAAAAATCATGTTAAATGAAGTATCAGCCTGGACTTTTATCTTTTTTTCATCTTTTTTTTACTCATCCATCTTTATTTTAACTTTGATGCATCAAATAAATGTCAAATACCAGTTTAAGGAGAAGAAAAACATAAAAACAAATGTACTTTTGAGCGACTTTTAATGACAGATTTGAACAATATTCGACATTTATATAAGAGATTATGTTTATTAAGTGAGAGAAAATATTTACAGGAAAATAACTAAACTACAAAACCACAAGAACAAAGAGAGTCAGGAAAACACAAGCACACGAGACACACAACAGACACACAACAGACACACTACAGACACACTACAGACACACAACAGACACACTACAGACACACTACAGACACACTACAGACACACTACAGACACACAACAGACACACAACAGACACACTACAGACACACAACAGACACACACACAACAGACACACAACAGACACACTACAGACACACAACAGACACACAACAGACACACAACAGACACACAACAGACACACTACACACACACTACAGACACACAACAGACACACAACAGACACACTACAGACACACAACAGACACACTACAGACACACTACAGACACACTACAGACACACTACACACACACTACAGACACACTACACACACACAACAGGACTGTGAGCAGGTGTAAAGAGCAGACTCTCACCTCCCTGACCATTAAACGTCTGACCCTGTGGTTTCTGTCCAGTACCATAAGGAGGCCCGGGACACTCAGGACCTGCTCCGCCGCCTGGACACGGAGGTCAGTCAGAAGTACAACCCCGAGTTCAAGGACGTGTACCAGACGGAGGGGCTGCTGAGCGAGCTGGACGTGAGTGACGCTTTCATCTGCTCAGATTTATGTTCTACAGCTGTGGTTCTGTATCGTTCAGTGATGATCGTTTAAAGTTTAAAGTTCCACCGTCACTAGTGAAAATCGTGAGGTGTTGATGGAAAGATGCTAAAGATCAACATTAAAACGACACAGTTTGAGCTTTTGGAACAGTTTCAGTTCGACTCTGAGCTTTACCAGAACAAATACAACAAAAGAGTCACTGAAAAAGAATGTCACTGTTTTTTCCCCCAAACCCTGATTGTGTTCTACTGTTCTACTGTTCTAATGACCTGATGTTCTAATGTTCTACTGTCCTGATGTTCTACTGTTCTGATGTTCTACTGTCCTGATGTTCTACTGTCCTGATGTTCTACTGTTCTGATGTTCTACTGTCCTGGTGTCCTACTGTCCCGATGTTCTACTGTCCCGATGTTCTGATGTTCTACTGTCCCGATGTTCTACTGTCCTGTTGTTCTACTGTCCTGATGTTCTGATGTTCTACTGTCCCGATGTTCTACTGTCCTGATGTTCTACTGTTCTGATGTTCTACTGTCCCGATGTTCTGATGTTCTACTGTCCTGGTGTCCTACTGTCCCGATGTTCTGATGTTCTACTGTCCTGTTGTTCTACTGTCCTGATGTTCTGATGTTCTACTGTCCCGATGATGTTCTACTGTTCTGATGTTCTACTGTCCTGATGTCCTACTGTCCCTGATGTTCTACTGTTCCGATGTTCTGATGTTCTACTGTTCCTGATGTTCTACTGTCCTGATGTTCTACTGTCCCGATGTTCTGATGTTCTACTGTCCTGTTGTTCTACTGTCCTGATGTTCTACTGTCCCGATGTTCTGATGTTCTACTGTCCTGTTGTTCTACTGTCCTGATGTTCTGATGTTCTACTGTCCCGATGTTCTACTGTCCTGATGTTCTACTGTTCTGATGTTCTACTGTTCTGATGTTCTACTGTTCTGATGTTCTGATGTTCTACTGTTCTGATGTTCTACTGTTCTGATGTTCTACTGTTCTGATGTTCTACTGTTCTGATGTTCTACTGTCCCGATGTTCTACTGTTCTGATGTTCTGATGTTCTGTGGCGTGTGCAGGACCAGTCGAAGGCTCTGGAGCACTTTGACGAGCGAGTCAAAGCTCTGCAGAAACGAGGCCTCCAGGTTCTGCCCCTGAAATATCGACGGGAGACGCCCCAGAAGCTGCTGCCCGTGGAGGCTCTGTGTGAACTGGAGACGGACGATGTGAGTGTTCTAACCGTAACCCACAACATTTATCGTTTATTTAAGAGGAACACGACCCCGACGAGAACAGACACCACACGAGGTTTAGGTGGTGAAATCCACAAAGGCCCTCAGCCAATCAGGACGCAGAACACAATGGTCTACAGTCCCTCAGCCAATCAGGACGCAGAACACAATGGTCTACAGTCCTTTAAGCCAATCAGGACGCAGAACACAATGGTCTACAGTCCCTGACATCATCCTGTTCTGTCTCATCTTTTCATTTATTTAAACCGATCCACAGTTACATCATCATCACCTCCAGTGTTTCAGTTTGTGGTGAACATCTCAGGGGTTGGGCTTGTGGAGTTTAATCGTGTGTGTAACTGTGTGTGACTGTGTGTAACTGTGTGTGACTGTGTGTGACTGTTCTGTTGTGTGTAACTGTGTGTAACTGTGTGTGACTGTTCTGTTGTGTGTAACTGTGTGTAACTGTGTGTGACTGTGTGTGACTGTTCTGTTGTGTGTAACTGTGTGTAACTGTGTGTGACTGTTCTGTTGTGTGTAACTGTGTGTAACTGTGTGTGACTGTGTGTGACTGTTCTGTTTGTGTGTAACTGTGTGTGACTGTTCTGTTGTGTGTAACTGTGTGTGACTGTTCTGTTGTGTGTAACTGTGTGTGACTGTGTGTAACTGTGTGTGACTGTGTGTGACTGTTCTGTTGTGTGTAACTGTGTGTGACTGTTCTGTTGTGTAACTGTGTGTGACTGTTCTGTTGTGTGTAACTGTGTGTGACTGTGTGTAACTGTGTGTGACTGTTCTGTTGTGTAACTGCAGGGTCAGATCCAGCGTGGGGAGAGATACACTTTACTGAGGAACAACGGCACCAAGTGGGACGTGAAGGACGCGTCGGGCAGGAAGCTCAACGCCCCCGCCGTCTGCTTCATGATCCCGCCCACCGACCCCGAGGCTGTGGCCATCGCCGACAAGTGAGTGACAGACTCTCGACACGCACAACAGGACAACGCACACACAACACAACGCACACAACACAACAACACACAACAACACAACGCACACAACAATACACACAGACAACAACACACAACAACACAACGCACACAACAATACACACAGACAACAACACACAACAACACAACGCACACAACAATACACACACAGGTCAAACAGGTGTCAAAGGGGCGGGGTCTAGAGGACTAAAGGGGCGGGGTCTGGAGGACTAAAGGGGGCGGGTCTAGAGGACTAAAGGGGCGGGTCTGGAGGACTACTAAAGGGGCGGGGTCTGGAGGACTAAAGGGGCGGGGTCTGGAGGACTAAAGGGGGCGGGTCTGGAGGACTAAAAAGGGGGCGGGTCTGGAGGACTAAAGGGGGCGGGTCTGAGGACTAAAGGGAGCGGGTCTGGAGGACTAAAAGGGGGCGGGGTCTAGAGGACTAAAGGGGGCGGGGTCTAGAGGACTAAAGGGGCGGGTCTGGAGGACTAAAGGGGCGGGTCTGGAGGACTAAAGGGGCGGGGTCTGGAGGACTAAAGGGGCGGGGTCTGGAGGACTAAAGGGGGCGGGTCTGGAGGACTAAAGGGGGCGGGTCTGGAGGACTAAAGGGAGCGGGTCTGGAGGACTAAAGGGGGCGGGTCTAGAGGACTAAAGGGGGCGGGGTCTAGAGAACTAAAGGGGGCGGGGTCTTGAGGACTAAAGGGGGCGACAAACTAACCACCAAACTGTGACACTCTCCACGTTCTCACTTTGTGACTCTGTAAAAGTCGAGGATCAAATATCGTCACATTTTTATATTTATGGTGAAAACATGTTTTTACTTGAGCCTGATGTTTTTAATGTGATGATCCTGGTCTGAGTCGACTCTGACTTATGTTTGTGTATCTGTGTGTGTGTTTGTGTATCTGTGTTTGTGTTTGTGTATCTGTGTGTGTGTGTTTGTGTATCTGTGTGTGTTTGTGTATCTGTGTTTGTGTGTGTGTTTGTCTGTGTCTGTGTGTTTGTGTATCTCTGTGTGTATCTGTGTATCTGTGTTTTGTTCAGTCTGGCGAGTCAGCAGAAGGCTCTGAAACAGAAGATGTCGGGCAGCAGAGCCACGCTGCAGAAACGCTACGACGAACTGAGGAAAGAGACCACCTCAGGAACAGGTACTCACTACAGATACTCTCAGTACTCACACAGTCAGATTACAGTCACCTACTGCACAGGTACTCTTAACCCCACACAAGTACTCCACTCTCACTACAAGTACTCCGCACTCACTACTACTCCACTACAAGTACTCCACACTCAGTACAGGTACTCCACACTCAGTACAGGTACTCCACACTCAGGTACTCCACACCACAACAGAAAAGACAAAGGGGAGCAGCCATTTCTAGGACACTACAATACACAACAAAAACTATGTGCAGTAACAAAACTGCATCAGTCACCACCACATCGAGGTACTGCACATGTACTCCCTGCACAGGTACTCTTATAATTCACAGGTACTCCCTGCACTGGTACTCTTATAATTCACAGGTCATCACTGCACAGGTACTCTCATCACTGCATAGGTACTCACTGCACAGGTCCCCACTGTACAGGCACTCTTATAATGCACAGGTACTCTTATAATGCACAGGTACTCTCCTCACTGCAGAGGTACTCTCCTCACTGCAGAGGTACTGTCCTCACTACAGAGGTACTCTCCTCACTGCAGAGGTACTCTCCTCACTGCAGAGGTACTCTCCTGTGTTGTCTTTCGTATAATCGTATAATCCGTGGCGTTCACAGACTCGGAGGAGCAGCAGTGCCGTCAGCTCATGGCTGGGCTGGATAAAGTCGTCAGTGACTTGGACAAACAGGAGAAGGCCATTTACAGCAAAGTGCGCCCCCCGCTGGAGCAAAACAGGCCACTGCAGGACAGCGCTGACCGTCTGCAGGACATGAAGGTATTGGTTGGAAGGATTTGGTTTTTTGCCGATACTGATCTGTAGCTTTTAAAATCCACAACAAGGCCCACAGATTTATCTTCAGTTAAAGTCACAAATTCACTTTTCACCTTCACATAAAATGCATTTTAGTGTTTAAATCATTTCTCACATGTAACATACATCCACATAACACTCTTCTGTTTGACCCGTCTGTTCAAAAAGGGACCACAGTGAATGGAGCACCTCAAAAAAACATCAGTATTTAATATTAGTATCGATAATCACTACAGATTTCTATAACTGCTGTCGTCTGTTTGTCCTTCTACAAAGTATTAGATTAAATAGTGGCAAAAAATCAAATGTTATTCACAAATCTCAACACCTTTTGTCCAAAATGTAAAAATCACAAACCCCAGTCGAGCACGTGCTCACTGTAAACCCTGGTCTGTCGCAGGATATCGCAAACGCTGTGAGAAGGATTGAGCCGGAGAAGAGCTCCAAAGTCAATGAAGCCAAGAGTTTCCTGGTGTCCAGCCCCAACTGCGCCAGCGCCCCCCAGCTGCACAGCAAAATGGACGAGACCAACAAGAAGCACGACAAGATCCTGGAGCTTCTGCAGTGCTCCCAGGAGAAGTAAGTGTGAGGCAGAGTGGATCATACACGGGGGGGTTACACCTGCGGAGGGACTAAACCACTAAATGTTACAGGCTCAAGAACTCCAATCAACTGGAGAACTCCCTGCAAAATGGGAAAAACCTGCTGTCCAGCTACGAGAACAAGCTGGCCCGCGAGGAGGTGGCCCCGGCCGACATCTCCTCTCTGGAGAAGATGCAGCGTGAGCTCGGAGTACGTCACAAGGCTGTTTTTGCACACATTATTGCTGTGTAATTAATTACTTAGATACACATTTATTCTTTTACACATGTTTGAAGTGTATCGGCACCAGCAAAAGTAAAAACTACCAGAGCTTCGATGTGTTTAAGAGGACTGGGGAGAGCCAATTACTTGCTCAAGTTTTGCTTTAGGAGCAGTTTTAATGAGTGCCCTTTAGCCTTTGATTGGGACCTATTTGACTTTTGGACCTGCATGTTCACTGGAGTCTGACCCATTCAGTCGGTTCTGATAGAGTCAAGAACATACTCTGATTTAAATGTCCATGTAAATGTGCTGCTGATGTGTAAAATGTCTCAGGATGATGGCCCTAAAATACCAGGAGAGAGCTCTGTACTTCAGCTTCAGGGCCAGACAATCTGCAACACACATTACATCACCACAGGCCTGACCAATCATAGTGGAGTGTGACAAATGCATGTCGTCATTTGCAGGACATCGCCTCTGACCTGAGGGCCAAGAGGTCGGCCGTCACAGAGACGGAGCAGAACCTGCGCCAGGCCAAGGGCAGCTGTGACACGATGGCCACCAAGTTCCAGGAGCACTGCCCAGACATCGAGAGGCAGGAGGCCGAGGTGCAGAAGCTCAACAAACGCTTCAACAACCTGAACCGACAAATCGACACCAGGTCAGAACCGCACCATGGACCACTGAGGCCAGGGCTGGGAATAAAACCAAACAAACAACCAAACTGAAAAAAAAAACTCAAAACATCTGAATAACATTGTGTACAGTGATATTAAAGCACTGCTCAAGTAGAAGTTTACTGTAAATGTGACCGTTTTGTCCTTAAACCAGAATGTCCTTGCAGGTCGCAGTGTTTGCAGAGAGCTAAAATGGCTTATAAGAATTACCACAACGATTATGACAACTTGAACAATTGGCTGTCTCGCATTCCAAACTACGAGCCACGGGAAACAGACACTGCCGTTCAAGTGGAGACAAAACTGAAGAACCAGAAGGTAGAAACACAGTTAACAACCTTTGTATTGTTGCATCTTCTTTTCCTAATTAAGACTTGTTCCCTTTTCCTCAGAACCTACTTTCAGATATTGCTAGAAAAGAGTCTGATCTAAACAATGTCTCCAAAAACGCCCAGCTTTACCAACAAGCTGTCAAAGTAAGAACTCGGACCAAAATAATATATGTAAACGAGCTTTTGAACAATTCTAAGTACTTTGCTTTTCTTTAGGACTATGAGAATGAAACCGAGAAGTTCCGGGCTTTTCTTGACCTTGACGATGGGCTTGTGCCTCAGACGTATAAGAGGAGCCGACTGGAGTCTCCGGCGCTCGCTGTCAAAGCCGAGGTAAGACCCTGGGCCCGAGCACGAACGTGTGAGGATGAGCCAGCGACTGGGCCGACCCGAACCCGTGTGAGAGTCCTGTAACTGCACAGTTTGGAGAAAAATCACACAAGTCAAGCAGTCGCAGTAACAGTCGCAGTAACAGTCGCAGTCACAGTCAAAGTAACAGTCAAAGTAACAGTCGCAGTCACAGTCGCAGTAACAGTCACAGTCGCAGTAAAGTAACAGTCGCAGTAACAGTCACAGTCGCAGTAACAGTCGCAGTAACAGTCGCAGTAACAGTCACAGTCGCAGTAACAGTCGCAGTAACAGTCGCAGTAACAGTTGCAGTAACAGTCACAGTCGCAGTAACAGTCACAGTCGCAGTAACAGTCACAGTAACAGTCGCAGTTACAGTCGCAGTAACAGTCGCAGTAACAGTCGCAGTTACAGTCGCAGTAACAGTCACAGTCGCAGTAACAGTCGCAGTAACAGTCACAGTCGCAGTAACAGTCACAGTAACAGTCGCAGTTACAGTCGCAGTAACAGTCGCAGTTACAGTCGCAGTAACAGTCACAGTCGCAGTAACAGTCAAAAGTAACAGTCGCAGTCACAGTCGCAGTCACAGTCAAAGTTACAGTCGCAGTAACAGTCGCAGTCACAGTCGCAGTAACAGTCACCGTCGCAGTCGCAGTAACAGTCGCAGTCACAGTCGCAGTCACAGTCACAGTCGCAGTAACAGTCGCAGTAACAGTCGCAGTAACAGTCGCAGTCGCAGTAACAGTAACAGTCGCAGTAACAGTCGCAGTAACAGTCGCAGTCACAGTAACAGTCAAAGTAACAGTCGCAGTAACAATCACAGTCGCAGTAACAATCACAGTCGCAGTAACAGTCGCAGTTACATTCGCAGTAACAGTCACAGCTGCAGTATCAGTTGCAGTATCAGTTGCAGGGTGGGGTCATGGTGATGTCTTAACGAAGCTGCCATTTTGAAAGTATAAAAATTCCATGTGTACCATGTGTGTATTTGTTGAGCTGGACAAAATGATGTGTGGATTAAAATTCTATCTTTAAAAATGTCTCTCCAGCGCCCCCTGCAAAGTTACAATGAACCATTAACATTTATGTCCAACATGACACTGTAAATATCACATCGAGCTGAGGTTGATCTGCAGCTGTCCCGCTGTGGTGGGACGAGGGCCCTTTATCACCGCTTGCAGCTTTAATTTTTATTTTGTCTTTGAATAAGTCAAAGTCAGTAAATCAATAATTAACCTTAATTAACCAATAATTCATCTTTTTGAATGTTACAGTAAAATAAATCAAAGTCAAAGTCCAAACTTTTGACTGGTAGTGTCTGTTTTTTATGTTTACCACTTTCTGCATTTTAAAAAGATACAGATGACATCAGATATATGATGCAGAAAAATAAGTAAAATATATATATTTTTTAATGTTGTAAATAAACATTTCTTAGTACCCATCCTCACCACTCAAAACCACTCAAATGGTTTTCACTTCACAGCTTCACAGAAATGCCAAGAGTCAAAGCAAAAGAGGCTGTTTTAAAACTCTTCTGAAAGACTTTGAGTTTATTTTGTGTTTACTACATTACACATGTTTATTCACGGTTCTGATGCCTTCAGTGAGAATCTACTGTGTAAATAATAAGAAGAGCCTTAAATGAAAAGTGTGTCTTTTACCTGTCAGTGTATTTGCAGTAATTATTTGATATCTTAAAACAGGAAGCTGCCATTGAAGCGAAGTTTACTGAGGTGAATGCTGTCAACAAGCAAAAGCTGCAGAATCTGGAGTTCACGCACAGTCTTCTCAATCAGGTGATATATTTACCAAAAATGTCACTAAATATCTAAAATACTGACAACATCAGTAACACAGACTCTTCTCTACAGCAACCAGAGGTCACAATAAAGAGCACCAATCTCCAGTCAGTATCCACAGCCCCTGGAGAGGAGCCCTGGAGAATCAGGAAGCAGCTAGAGGATGAGATCCAAAGACGCGAGCAGATGGAGAAAGAAGTGCAGTCCATCCAAGCTGAGATCTACAGGCTGGAGGGACAGAAACCCCAGGATACCATTGTCAAGAAAGAGCTGATCAAGAAGGTTCCTGACCCACAGCTGGATGAGGAGGTTCATAAAGTCCAGCAGAAACTCTCAGAAGAACGTCGCACCACACACGTTCTGGAGAATGACCTGGAAGTGCTCAAGCTCAAACTGCGCGGCCTAGAGACCGAGCTAAAAGAAGGAGCTCAGCAGTACACAGTCAAAGAGGTGCTGCGTATAGAGCGAGACCGCGCCCAGGAGGAGGAGATCCGCAAGCTCCGTGAGGAACTGGATGAGCTCAGGAGGCAGAAGACTGTTAAAGACAACGAGCTGGTCCAAATCCAGAAGCAAGTAGTGCTCCTGGCTGAGGAGAAGAACAAAGAACAGGAGATCATCACTGAAGAGGAGGTTATAAAGGTCCAGAACGATCCACAGCTGGAGACTGAGTACCGCATCCTCCTCGACAGAAGACAGAAGGAGATGGACAACAGAAAGCAGCTGGAGGATGAGCTGACCTTCCTCCAGGACAAACTCAAGAGGCTGGAGAAGGAGAAAGCCATTGCAGAAGAAACCATCTCCATTAAAGAGGTCCTCAAAGTAGAGAAAGATGTAGCTCTGGAACGGGAAGTAGAGAACCTCCGCAGACAATATGCGGATGAACAGGCCAAAAGAAGAGCATCACAGAGAGAGAAGACTGATCTTCAAAGGAAGATCACCAGCCTTGAAGAGGAGAAATCCAAAGTTATTGTTCAAGAGAAGGTTCGTGAAATTGTTCGTCCAGACCCAAAAGCTGAGAATGAAGTGGCCAATCTCCGTCTAGAACTTGTGGAGCACCAAGGCGCTTTAAAGACTCAGAGCTTCAGCTTCGATCCTTGCAAGATGAGCTCACCATGCTGAGGAACCGGGGTCCCCAAGTGGAAGTGAGGGAAATTATCAAAGAAGTCATCAAGTATAAAACTGATCCTGACACTGAGCGCGAGCTGGAGAGACTCCGTAATGAGATAGTGGACAAAACACACCAGACCGAGAAGTCTGAGATGGAAATCCGGCAGCTTCGAGATGACATTCAAAGATGGAGGGATACCAAGCCCCAAGTGCAAACCAAGGAGGTGGTGAATGAAGTAGTGCAGTTTAGAGAAGACCCCAAAACAAAAGAAGAAATCGAGACTCTCAAACGAAAGCTATCAGATGAGCAGAGGAAACGTCTTGAACTGGAAAGAGAAAGAGCTGAACAGGAAGAGAGGATCAGGCTGAAGAAGCTTGATCTGTCACAAGTACGAGAGAAGATTGTTCAACAGGAGGTGGTCAAGATGGAGGAGGATCCAGTTCTCCGATCTGAGTGTGACACATTCCTACACAATATCAACAATGAGCAGAAGCAGAAAGAAAGCCTGAAAAACGAGCTTTACCAACTGCAGAGGAAGATAGCAGACCTAGATCTGCAGCTGGAGGAATTGGAGCGAGAACGCAAAGCCAGACGTGACGCCGAGCTGGAGATTCAGCGGCTCCGGATCAGGCTGAGTGAGTTGGAGATCCGTGACAAAGAGAACCGTGAGAAAGTGACGGTCAAACAGAAGGTGGTGCTGCAGCAGGACCCTCAGCAGGAGAAGGAGCACTCCATCTTGAAGCTCCAACTTGACGAGGAGAGGCACAAACGTACTTTGCTGGAGAAAGAGCTCAATGCGCTGATCCAACAGCAGATGACGCTGGAGAAAATGGATGTAAAGGAGAGAGTGGTCCGTACAGAGAAAGTCCAAGTGGAAGCAGACCCAGAGGCCCAGCATGAAATTGAGACTCTGAAGAGAGCCCTCGAAGAGGAGAAAAGAAGAAAGCGTGAACTGGATGTGGAGTTGGCAAGCCTCACAACCAGATATTCTGAAATGGAGTTCACTAACACCAAGTCCACCAAAGAGCTGGACTACATCCGCGATGAAAGCAGCCGGCTGCAGCAGGAGAATCAGAGGCTGCAGAACGAGATCCGCAAACTGAAGTCTGAGATTGAGATCACCAGCAAGGAGACACGTCTGATCACAGAGTCAGCCCCAAGAGAGGACGGCCGGAGCCTGGAGATGCGTCTGGACTCTCTGCAGAAGGAGCTGTCAGAGCTGCGTCGCATCACGCTGCAGAAGGACGAGGAGATTGAGAGGCTCCAGAAGAACCTGTCTTCCGTGCGCATTAAAAGAGAGCAGCGGGAGAGCCACCTGCGCAGGTCCATCGTGGTCATTGACCCCGACACAGGCAAAGAGATGCGGCCGGAGGAGGCCTACAAGCTGGGCCTCATCGACTGGAAGATGTTTGTGAACCTGCAGAGTCAGGAGTGCGACTGGGAGGAGATCACCGTCAAGGGCCCTTCTGGAGAGTCCTGTGTTCTACACGACCGCAAGTCGGGTAAAAAGTTCTCCATTGAAGATGCACTGCGATACGGCCATATCACAAATTATCAGTACCAACAATATTTAAAGAAAGAAATCTCAATCCAGGAATTTGGTGCGTTGGTGTCGGGGAAAAAGTGAAAAGTGATTTTTTAAAACTTGCTTTCTTTTCCTGTATTCTGATGCTTCCATTTTGTGGTGGAATAAGAGAATTTTGTGCCAACTTTGTGCCATTCTTAAATGCTATCTATATTTAGACTTTTTTGTCAGACAGGAGCGTTTGTTTACTGCTTTACATGTTTCAGCTACTTCCTGTGGCCGTCCTCAGAAGCGTCACATGGAGCAGTGACGTGTCTTGTGGGCTGCTGTAGTTGGTTAGTTGGACAGAAGGGAAGCTCCATGTGTGTGATAAGGTGTATGGTCCCTCCTCAAGATCTGTGCTTCTTGGACCTCGTTTGCGGACCTCTGTGGCCTCTCGGATGCAGCAGTGGTGCTCTCTATATTTATTTATGCCTGTGATGTGTTTTGATTTTGATAATTGAGCTGATGATACAATAACAGCTGTTGAGTGGAGATTTCTGGTGGTGTGTCCAAAATTATACTTAGAAATCAAATGCAGCTTTATGTGGGTTATTCCATGTTCTAATGATATTCCTAATAAGCTTCAATAAAGTCCATTCAAATGATAACTTGTTTTTTTCTTGCACTCTAGAATTTATAATATTCAACACTGTAACTCTACGGTGGATTGTGGCATAATAAACGAGGCAATTTAATCTAAACTGTGTTTGAGCTGAGTTTGAGGATAAATGCATCTGACCATAAGATTTACAGTTCAGTGTAACTATAGACAAGTGCTAAAGAATATTCTGCTTTTCCTCTGGGGGAGCTGGGAGTTTGCTTCTTATTGGTATTTTGAAAAAGTAAATATATAAAATATAGACTGACTGAATTTATTTTACCAATGCCCCATTCTAACCAAATATAACTCTTGTCTATCTAATCTAATATTTTAATGCATTGGGTGTTTCAATAATTTCTACAGCGAATACTTCAGTACTTCAACTGAAGTAATAAAGTTGATGGTATGTACTTGTATTGGAGTAATATCTGACCAGGTGTATCTTTACTTTTACTAAAGTAATGAAAAGCAGTACTTTGCTAATGACTAAAGGTTAATAGTTACGTTCTACTATCTCATTTACCATAAAAACAATGTATAAGTACAAATATTGTGTAGTAAATGCACAATAAAAGTAAAAAGGGGAGACAAATACAATCTCTCTCTCCCCCATCACCACCGTTCTGCTTCCTGGGCCCCTGCATCACCCAGGACCTCAAGTGGGAGCCGACCATCAGCTCCTCATCAAGAAAGTCCAGCAGAGGATGTACTTCCTGCAGCAGCTGAGGAAAGACAAGCTGCCGGTCCAGATGATGGTGCAGTTCTACACGGCCATCACCTCCTCCATCCTCACCTCCTCCATCCTCACCTCCTCCATCCTCACCTCCTCCATCCTCACCTCCTCCATCACTGAGTCCATCCTCACCTCCTCCATCACAGAGTCCATCCTCACCTCCTCCATCACCTCCTCCATCCTCACCTCCTCCATCACTGACTCCATCCTCACCTCCATCCTCACCTCCTCCATCACCTCCATCCTCACCTTCTCCATCACTGTGTGGTTCTCTGGGGCCACAGGGACAGACAGAGACTGCAGCACATTGTGCTCTGCTGAGAAGGTGATTGGCTGCAGCCTCCATCTCTCCAGGACCTGTACGTCTCCAGGACTCGGGTGGAGCAGGTCGTACAGCAGCTGACACTTCTCACCCTGGACATGGACTATTTCAGCCACTTCCCTCTGGCAGGAGGCTACGGTCCATCAGGACCAGAACCTCTCGTCACAAGAACAGTTTCTTCTCCTCTGCTGTTTGTCTCATGAACACTTCATAAACCTGCACTAAACTGGACACTTCATAACACTGGGCACTAAATATCCCATGATGCACTGTTGTTGTTGTTTTGATGCAGCTATTATATATATTTTCTACCTTCATGCTCTTATTTGTATTTGTATTTATTCAGTGTGTTTTTCTTGTGTGTGTTCTATGTTGCACTTTATCACAGGAGTAAGTTCCTAGTCTGTGATCTTTGCTCACTGACAATGACAATAAAACTTCTTCTGATTCTGAACAAAACAGGATGAATTTAATGATCGTGTTTCTGAGTCAGAGCTGTGTGAAGGAGCCTGAGAGATGTGTGAACAGATAAATGTTCTAAATAATTTGAAAACATGTGCCGTTATTCAGATACATGTTTGAATCAAATGATCAAGCGAAACCAAGTTTTAAAATGAAAAAATAAAAAACTTTAAAAAAAGTGAAACACAGCGGAAGTGACGCACAGGCCCCGTCCCGGAAGTGCCGCGCTCACGTGGGGCGGTGGGTGTGTCGTTCATTCACTGCGACGTTTTATTTAAAGTTGTAAAATGGCGACGGTGCATCTGCGGATTGGGGATCTTGTTTGGTAAGATGCTTCATAAATGCGTCTCAGCTCGTCTGCGGGAGTTGGGCAGAGTTTGCGCCTCTCTGGACCCGCAGATGGTTCGACTTTAGGCCGGGGTTTGCTCTGCGGCGGGGCGGATGTGTCGGACACTTAAAACCCAAACAAACCGTCAATGGAGCTAGCAGTTAGCCGCTAACAGCTAAACGATCCGCTACAGAAGAGCCTTGGCTTTTCTGTTTTATTAATTTGGACAGTTTAGTTTATTTCATTAATATTTAGTTCAGATGTAGTTTGTAAACTCGATGGGCCGTTGCACATTCGCCTGTTGCGGGTTGTGTCTGTGTTTTTAGCTGTTTTGTGTGTGTTTGTAGCTGTTTTGTGTCAGTGTTTGCTAGCTCTTTAGCTGAAATGGCTACTGCTCCTCAAATAAAACTGTTCCTCTTAAATCCTTCTGTTTCTGCAGCTTTACTTCTGATCTTGTGTAAATCATAAATGTTTGTGGATGAAAACATAAATATTGGCTCCAGTGGTGTGTGAGCTGTATATTTGTTGTATATTTGTGTAAATGTTCAGATGATGAGAGGAACTAAGTGTCCTGAGGTCTGTTGCAGGCCACTTCCTGTTTTGGAAAGTTCACATTTTAAGTTGTTATTTTCGGTTATATTGTGAATTAAGGTGAAAAAAGAGCTTTGTGATTTTGAAAACTTGAAATTGTGTGTGTTTTAGGGGAAAGCTCGGGCGATATCCACCATGGCCCGGAAAGGTACTTTCCATCACAATTCAGATTTTTTACATTGGATGGCGCAAACTTTTCAAACTCTTGTAACTTGCTTTTCGTTTTTGCTTTAAATTTCAGATTGTAAGTCCTCCCAAGGATTTGAAAAAACCCAGAGGAAAAAAATGTCACTTTGTCAAGTTCTTTGGAACCGAAGACCAGTAAGTACAATGATCAAAACTGTGGGTTTAAGGGTTTTTTCATAACAATACCAACTGATTACGATCCGGAGCAACTGTTGGCCGATAAGTCGGGCCATTTTAACTCCTTCCTCAAATTTAAACTTACTACAAACTCACCCACAGCTTTTTTTTTTTTACCACAAACCAATAAGAGTCGTGTGGTCACGTTTTGTGCAGTCATCTCCTCGTGTTAAAATAAATCTTTAGGCATGTACTTTAGTCAGCCAAAACAATCGAACTCTGCTTGAGATTTATGGCAGATAGTTGAAACATTAAAAAGTGCAGATATCTTAATATACATAAAGTGCAGACGGGGGTCAAGACTGTAAATGTTTGTCCCAGTGACACAATGATAGGAAAAAAAACAATTGTTAAAAGTTAATTGATACTATCAATGACATAACTTGCCAATTACCAGATGGTGTTTAAGGAGATGCATTTATTTTACAGAAATGGGTCTCATTTTTAGAGCACAATGCCAGACTCATGGAGGATTAAAGTGAACACTTTCTGCTCCATTTAGACATTGGCTACTATATAGCTTCAGTTTCTGTGCAGATTGTTAAACTAATTCATAACTAGTTTGTCTCCATTATCCAGGTTTTTCATGTCCTGTCCACTTTGCTGGATGGTAAAATAATCTTGTGTGTGTTTTATTTGTCTAGTGCATGGATAAAAGTGGAACAGCTCAAGCCTTACCATCCTCACAAAGATGAGATGATCAAGATCAACAAAGGGAAGAGGTTTCAGCAGGCGGTGGATGCTGTGGAAGACTACTTAAAGAAGGCCAAAAGCAAGGACCAGGTCTCCTTTGTTTGTCATTATGTCTCTGTAGATTTGCTCCCAGATGAGCCTTTTAATGTTAATCACTAGGCCACCTTTGCACAGATAGGTTTGTTTTTCTTCCTTCAATCCAGGGACAGGCAATCTATTTTTGGCTTTCTGCTTTTTATAAAGGTCCATAGAGTTCTTTCTCATAACTAATAATAAAATATGAAAGAATTCAAATACCTACTTTAACAAAGACATTAAACAAATGTATTTAAACCTACAATATCAAATTGGTAAATTAATATGTAATTTGCATCTGTGCTGATTCATATGACAGTTTTGTAGTATTAATTTATCATACAGCTCAGAAAAAATATTGCACAAGCACAAATTAAGTTGTTTGTGAGGGACTGAACCATTAGGACTATAGCACACTTTACACCTAAAGCTGGCGACCCATTGCAACAGTCAGTTTTTAGTCAGATTTTACCATGATTTTTATCCACGTCATCACTAGTTGCAGGCAGTCGAGGCTTCAGTCTTGTAGTGTGGAGGAGTTACGTTTTGAGTCACGTTTGAATCTGTGCATTGCAGAAAGACCCAACTAGACTTCAGTCACTAAAAAGTGGTTTTGACTTTTTGTTAGAGTGGTGTAGTGTGTAAACTCATGACTTTCAGTTGCTCAGTGTCCCCTCTGTCTCTGTAGTCATGCACAGTACAGTTGTGTAGTGTGACACAATGTTCTAAATCTCTCTGCTGGGAAAGTCTTGTCGTTTATTCTCAGCCTAAGGTGAAGATGCTGTAGGACTGTATTGCAGTAAAAGGCCCACTAAAGGCTCATGTGCTGCTTGTTGTGGGTGTTTGTGTAGTTCTTAATGCTTCATCCTTCCCTGCCTTCATCTGTAACCTTGGTCTATTAAAAAAACACAGTGTGACTGCTAATGTCAGGCTTCATTAATGCCGTTTTAAAGTCAAACTCAAACAAGAAATTGTTTCTTAACAGAACTCCGAAGGAAAAGCAGAGTCCAAAGGAAAAAAGAAACCTCTGAAAATCCTGGATGAGGATGATGAAGACCTTAGTGCACTGAAGGACCCCTCAGAAAAGGTATTTGTAACACATCTGCCAAAGGAGAGCTCTGTTTTGGTTTGAGTACATCACACATTCACACACGACACTGCAGTCACGAAGGGATGCCCCAGAGAGTAGAAGAAGTAATGGCTTTTATGCAACTGTTTACAGTCCAGTTCACGCCCACTTTTTGAAGCCAGTCATGACCATGAGACTCTGGGTTTTCTACCCTGGAGGTGTCAGCTCAGTCTCAGCCCGTGTGTCTTATGTAAAACGTTTTTCTTTAAAAAAAAAAAAAATCTGATTAATTGTCCCCATAACAAAAGATGCTCCAAATACTTTTTTTTTTTCCCCAGCTGATGTCCAATTTGTTTAACAGATTTGCTGTTGCTGGCGAGGCCCATTCAGTGGTTCACAAGTTTCAAATAAAGATTGTCTCGCTGAGATTAAAGTGTGTGCATGTGTTAAAATGGATTATTATGTTCCTGAGTTGTTAGTGGTTAGATTCTCAAGTATGCAGCTGGCTCCAGCAGGGGCTTGGCCAGTCACAGAGGTGAATATTTTTCTGTCTCCCTCTAAGGACTTAACAGACTCTGACCCCGAGCCGTCCGCTCTGGAGAGGCTGGGGAGTGCGTCGGACTCAGCGTTCAAGTGGGACAGTGTAGGTGACCCAGTCCCAGCCTGCCTTTGCTCTTTTCCTCCTGCACTTAACCCTGTGGCTGGTGTCCACTCTGCAGAGCTCCCCTCTGACCTGTGTGTGCGTGTGTGTGCTGTTCTCCTGTGTTCAGAGGCTCTATGCTTTTGTTCTCACAGCTCTGGGATGTAGCTGCCTGGGAACTGGGGACCTTTCTCACTAAAACAAATGTCTTTGTGTTCAAGGCAACCGTAGTTCCTCCCAAGCTTGGTTTTCATTGAGCCATATGGTGATTTCACTCAGTCGTCCTTGTTCCACTGTGTTAGGAATGTGTAACACAATAAAATATGATCATGTTGCAGCACAAACGGTTATACTAAAATGTAGCACTAACTTATCCAAATAAAAACCTCTGTAAAATACAGTAAGTAAAGTATAATGGAACGTCCTGAACGTAGCCCGATGGATCAGGACTCGCACTGTGCTGCATGCACCTGCTACAAACTCAGACGATCATATGGCTCAGTGGAAATGTGCTCACAAGTCTCACCTTTTTCTTGCCCAGTTTGTTTAGATTTTTGAATTTGTCAGTTCTTTGTGAGTCTCACTCTGGATTGTGTTGCAGCCGGTGAAAGATGACCCACATTTCCACCACTTCCTCCTCAGCCAGTCTGACAAGGTAAACTCATTTTTCAAACAGCTGCAGAACTAGTGTCGCTACAAACCTCAACATGGCTATTAAATGATTTTGAACCTCGTGTGTGTTTGTGTCCTCAGCCTGCATCATCAATGGAACCCATTAGTAAGAGACTGAAAATTGTAGAAGAGGTGAGTGTGTCTGCATCTTTCAAATGTGTGTGGCGATCGACATCGAACTCCACTGAAGCTTTACTTCAGTCTAAACATCTTGTATATAAAAATGTATATAAAAAATTACTATTACTGTAATAAATAACTATAACTTGATTAATGTTCATGAAATTGAGAATGCAAGCATAATTAGAACTGTATAAACTGCTTCTTATTTTATTATTTTACTGAAAGAGGAATAGTGGTACCTCCATGATTAAAACTGCACCATATGATTTTTGACTCGATACAACTGTAAAAACTGAAGTGATCGGCTCTGTCCCAAACTGCCTCCTCTCATTGACTATTAAACACAAGTTTGAAGCAAATACGATTTTATTCAAAATGAGTATATTTCACAAAGCCAAAGCGTAAGGTGCATGTTAATGTTTGTGTGTTTTTTAATCTTTCTAAAAGTGATCTGTTCTGTAGGATTCAGGATCCACCTCCATTCAGGCCGCTGACAGCACAGCCATCAACGGCAGCATCACACCCACAGATAAGAGGTACTACACATCATCAATACTAGTACTGCAATACTGATCACACAGATAAAAGGTACCACACAGCATCAATACTAGTACTGCAATACTGATCAGACAGATAAAAGGTACCACACATTATCAATACTGGTACTGCAATACTGATCACACACACAGATAAAAGGTACCACACAGCATCAATACTAGTACTGCAATACTGATCACACACACAGTAGTGATCACACTCGTACTCATCTCACATACACCCACTGTACTGTGTCCTCACACACACCCATGGTACTGATCTCAACCACACGCAGCCACAGTATTGATTTATGTACTTTTTTTTTAGTGGTGCATGATGATGGACTTGTGTGCTGTGTATTGTGAAAATAGACGGTGAATAAACTGTTAGAGGCAGAAGTGCAGTGCTGTACAAAGCCCGTCTGCTTTGTGCTGTTCAGTGAAACGTGTCGCACGTGTGTTTTCTCGTCTGCACACGGAGCACGTGGTCACAGCCACGGCTCAAACGGGCAAACTCCTCTTGCTGCACCACACATCCTCTCGTTTGATCGAGAACTAAAATACAAAAAGATCCTCACATGGTTCAAGTACGTCAGCATGTATGTCGAGCTACAGAACTCATGCACAGACTGTCTGCGGCCTTGTGTTTTCACTCAACTTTGCAGAGAAAACTTTTAGACCTTTTAATTTTTTTTAATGTGAGAAATCTGTTTCTCTCCTGTGTGGGTCTGGTACAAAAGGTGAAATATCTTCACTCCAAACGTAAAAGCCCGTATATGTAAACATGTATGTGTAAATATGTAAACATGTGTCCTGAACCCCGGATTTTGGGCTTCTAACTGGATGAAAAATGTTGTTTGAATTATCGGTGTCATAATTGCCATTATCTGCTGATATCTGTGACTGACATTATTGTGCATCCCTAGTTTTTACTCGTGTTATTTGGTTTTGTGCAGGATAGGCTTCCTTGGTCTGGGGCTGATGGGGAGTGGGATTGTCTCAAACCTTCTCAAAATGGGTCATGTGGTCACTGTTTGGAACCGTACAGCAGAAAAGGTACACCAGTCTCGAGCTAAAAATCAAAATCATCAAATCAAACCTTTCCTGGGTGTCATTTAAGTGAATGCTGTTGTTTTTGTCTTTTTTCTTTCCAGTGTGATCTGTTCATCCAGGAGGGGGCCCGCTTAGGAAGGACTCCGGCTGAGGTGGTCTCTATGTGTGATATTACCTTCTCCTGTGTCTCAGACCCCAAGGCAGCCCGGGATGTGAGTCCTTTTTTCAGATTTAGGAACTTAATGGTGTGTTTCCTGTGTGGGGTAAAGACCCAGGCCTCAGCTGCCTCGGCGTGAGCTTCTTCAGTCCATAAAGCCATGTGCTTTCCTCTATAGATATTCAACAAGTACAGCAAGAAGCACACAAGGCAAAGCTGTGCTGCTGTTGGTTTTAGTTTACGCCAGGGCTTCTTAAAATTGTTATTATAACCAAAGCTGTTTTTTGTCATCTTCAAAGTTGGCCCCAGGAGTTCTGCTGCTCTTCTAGGATCTGTGGAGATCCCTCGTGGAGGCCTTGTGCTGGCTTTGTAGGGCAGGTAAAGAGGTGCTGTGTTGTATGTGATGCTTGACCACACTACAGACAAGTCCAGTGATGCTGGTGTGAGTGAGTATCCTGAGCGAGAGGGCTTCTCAAAGTGAGGGACACACCCGTCTGTGGGGTACAGCCTGAGACGTGACTGAATGTTTAAAGCAGCAAAGGATCATTATCAAACACAGGAGGAGGAGGAGCCTGCCTCTCTGTCCCTGATCTCACACATTCAGGTTTAAAACAAGCTGCAGCATTGGCCACTATGGGCTTTTTTTCCTCCCTTCCTGCACATTGGCTCCTCTTCTGTCCTGCTCTGCTCTCGTCTCCTGTTCCCTCTTTTTGAGTCTAACTTGGAAAACATACTTCTTTCATTTGGTAATAATAAATGGTGTTGCAGTTGAAACCAGAAGTTTACATACACTATATAAAAACACACGCTGTTTTTCTTCACTGTCTGACCGAAAACAAGAAAAGTTTAGTCTGATTTCATCTCAATTAGGATTACCAAAAATTATTTCTATTTGCCAAATCCCAGAATAATGAGAGAAGGATTTTTTTAGCCACTTTTTCATAACTTCTGACTTTGTAGAAGGTAATCATACATTTCATTAGTATTTGGTACTGTTGCCTTTAAATTTTTTTGGATATTCTTCCTCAAAGCTTTTCACTCGGCTCAGCTGCCCCAGTTCTGTCTCGAGGAATGGGCCAAAATTCATGCAGTTTGTGTCCGTCTCACTTGCACGGGCCTTTTCAGGTCTGTTCATACATTTTCAATAGGACTGAGATCAGGCCTTTGTGATGGACACTCCAGAACATTGACTTTGTTATCTTTAAGCCTCTTTGTTTTCTTTAAGCCTCTTTGTTATCTTTAAGCCTCTTTGTTTTCTTTAAGCCTCTTTGTTATCTTTAAGCCTCTTTGTCACCAGTTTGGCCGTATGCTTCAGGTCATTGTCCATTTGAGACCCGTTTGTTCCAGCTTTAACTTCCTGCTGATGTGTTGAGATGTTTCTTCAGTTTTTCCTCATAATGTTCTTTCCTCATGATGCTTCTGTTTTGTGAAGTGCACAAGTCCCTCCTGCAGCAAAACAAACCCACGACACGATTGTCTTTTTCCTGTTTCTTTTGGAGTCATGTTTTCTTCCTGCAGAGTTTCCTTTCAGTCCATGTCGTACAGTCCTCGTTTCACTGTGGATAATGACTCACTCTCACAGCTTCAGCAGCATCTTCACAAAGTCTTTTTCTTTTGTTCTTGGGTTGATCTGCACATTTCAGACCAAAGCTCGTTCATCTCTGGGACACGTCTCCTTCCTGAGGTGTGACTCTGGACATTCTCATCGTCTTTATACTTCTTATAATTGTCTGAACCAATGAACGTGGCTCCTTCAGGCGCCTGGAAACTGCACCAGGATGAACCAGAATTCTCCTGATATCTGGGCTGATTTCTTTTGACGTAATGTCAGTTTCTGTTCTGTTGCATGAAGAACAGGCTCAGAGGCACGAGGATCATTCTGTAGATCTTTATTGTAGGTTACAGCCAAACAGTCGGGTTAAAGGCAGAGTCTAAAGGAGAGCTTGCACCAATGTTTTTATACGACTCGAAGAGGGGAGGTAAACATTCTATAGATAAGAAATTTAAAGCAAAGTCAAACAATGGGCACTAAATAAGGCTGATGCAATCACAGAGTGGGGTCACATATTCCTGAAGAAAGATAAGAAATGTGGCCTTAACCAAAATGACCAGAACACAGCTGTTATCTTCCCTGAAGCAGTTTATTACATTTGTATGTTGTCCACAGTGACATGTTACACAAAGACAGTGTTTGAGGTGTGTGGTGCAGACTGTTATTGCTTTCAAACAGCAGCACTGACACGGTACAAAAGAGAGCTGCCTGACAGTTTAGCATTTAAACGGTTTGATGTGACCAACAGGCAGTTGGTTTAACGTCATGTAGAGATTTAACATTCATCTATGAAGTCTGCTCTGAAGAGAACATTTGTCAGAAAAACTAGTCACTACAGAGGGAATTAATGTCAGTCCAGAATCTGCAACAGATCGACAAACTCCAGAGCTCGGTACAAACCTGCTGCACAAGTTCAGACGACGGTCAGAATGTGCCAAAGCTTTGTGAAAAGTGTCTCACTGGATTGTCCACACAAAGGTTCAAAAAGCTGATGATGAGACGAGTGCATCATTACTTTGTACACCAAAGAATCGCCGACAGATACAGAAATATTCATGAATGAATGTTTTGGCTCAGCTATAACAGACAGTGCTTCACCAGGACAATATGTGGACAAGAGGAGGACGACTACAGCAGAGCCAGGAAAGAAAAATGTGACTCAGTGAGAGAAACAACGCCACGTTTGGAGATGGAAAAAGAGGCACATTCTGTCCAAATGGTAAAGATACAAGCCAAGATTGGAAACTCGTGTGTTGGATTTTGTTACTTGTGGAGAAAAAGGTACAAATTCACCCAGAGTTACACTCAGTACTTGCAGCTCCTGCCCCTCACAGCTTCAGGGTCAGACGTCCTGACGTCATGTTTAATGTGACTCTGCATCAAATCTCAATCAGGCTCCTGTACAGACTTTAATGAACCAAACAAATGTGTGTAAACCTGAGGCCACATTAGTTGAGCTGAACTGTCACCACTTTGGCAAAAGATGCATCAGTGAAAGTAACAATCTTTAAGTGAAGTCAAGATGGACCTTATTGTTTTGATGAGGTCGGACCGAAGAGCAGCCCGCGGGCCGGGCCGAGGAGCAGCCCGCGGGCCGGGCCGAGGAGCAGCCCGCGGGGCCGGGCCGAGGAGCAGCCCGCGGGCCGGGCCGAGAGCAGCCCGCGGGCCGGGCCGAGGAGCAGCCCGCGGGCCGGGCCGAGCAGCAGCCCGCGGGCCGGGCCGAGGAGCAGCCCGCAGACCAGAGGAGCGTCCTCAGTCACTCTGCTGAAGTCAGTCCCTGAAGGACGCTGTTTGATGTGCTGTTCTAACCCAAACATTCATGTTATTCTGGCCTTTTAAAGATGCTTATGGTTCAAGAGCACATCATTCATGCTGGGCTCTAAAGTGTGATGGAGATGGAGATGATGTATCATTTGAACTGCAGTAGTAAATCTGTCCCATTTGCATTTGTTTTGTTTTTTCCAGTTGGTGTTGGGGCCCAGTGGAGTTCTTCAGGGGATCAGACCAGGAAAGTGCTACGTGGAGATGTCCACAGTGGATCCTGAGACCATCACGGAGCTCTCTCAGGTGCACAGCTGCTCACACAATTTTACAAACTCACAAACTGACGGGGGGGGCTTGGACCAAGAACATGGAGTTACTCCACAGAATTATGAACATCTTGACAAATACCCAAATAAACAAATAAACCCTCGTGGTTATGTGAGCGTTAAGCCCTGTCATAACACTGTTTCCTCCTCAAACACAGACCTGGAGTCGTGTTTTGTTTCATTCACAGGTTTAACACTTTTATCAGTCTGTAACATCTCCAAAGCTCAAAATGCTCATGTCATGATGTGGTACTTTTCAAGTTAACAACTACAGTTTAGCTTTCATTTAGTTGAGATTGGAAATTCCACAGTTTAGTGTAGATGGGTAGAGTTTAAAAACACAGTGGAGCATTTCCTGTATCACCACATGATGACATCACAAGGTGGAACAGAGTGTTTTGTATTTGAGAGAAGAACTCAGCCTAAATCTGCAGGATATGAGCCGTTATCATCAGTGGATATTGTTTCTATATTTTTTTAGATTTTAGGATTCGTCTTGTATAAATGCAGATTCTCTCTGCCTTTTCTGTCGCTGGATTTTAGGCCTGATTGTGTTTGTCTCTGTGGATCATGTCTGTACCTGTGGGTCATATCTGTACCTGTGGGTCACGTCTGTACCTGTGGGTCACGTCTGTACCTGTGGGTCACGTCTGTACCTGTGGGTCATGTCTGTACCTGTGGGTCACGTCTGTACCTGTGGGTCACGTCTGTACCTGGGTCACGTCTGTACCTGGGTCACGTCTGTACCTCTGGGTCACGTCTGTCCCTCTGGGCGTGTGCAGGTGATCACGTCGCGGGGAGGTCGTTTCCTCGAGGCTCCTGTGGCGGGGAGTCAGCAGCTCTCTAACGACGGCATGTTGGTGATCGTGGCGGCGGGAGATCGCTCGTGTACGAGGACTGCAGCAGCTGCTTCATGGCCATGGGGAAGACCTCGTTCTTCTTGGGTGAGTTTTCCACGAGGTTCAGGACTGATCTTGATGGATTTGGATCTGACAGAACCGGCTCCATGATGCTCAGAATTGTTCAGTTTCTACAGTTGTTTGACGACATTGTAATAAAAGTTCAGACGCTGTAAATGTAAAATATTGGCCTAACTCGACGCTTCTCTATTTTCTCTTATACGACCCCAAAAAGAAGAAAGAACTGTACAATTTGTCTCTAAAATTGTGAAAGTACTACATAAAAACAAATCAAAAACACAAAATATAGATTAACAGAAAATGTTTAAAATGCAACAATTTCCCTGTAAATTCATAAAACATTTATCATTATTTAAACTATTCACATTTTTAACCAACTGATTGAACCAATGAAAAAAATAAAATATAATATCAAATTAAATATTCAATTAATAAATTAACATTTTATACATATCAAAATAATACATTAAAATGTAAATAGCAAATTAAAACATTAAAATGAAAAATAAATAAATAATAAATTAATTGATCAGCAACATTAACAAGACAAAAATGAGTAAAACAATTTGTCCTGAATGTGGCTTCATGCCGACGTGTTCACACAGACCCTCTGCGTCACCGTGGAAACGAGAGACCAGAGCGAGACACTTCCTCAGACGTCCTCGTCTTTTGGGCGACTGTCTCAGTACCTCCGACTGTCCATAGTATCGAATACTCAATCCAGTACAATAAACCGATACTGATACAATATGAGTTTGGACTCCTCCTGCTCCTCCTCCTCCTCCTCCTCCTCCTCCTCCTCCTCCTCCTCCTCCTCGTCCATGAAGCGACAGTGACGGAGCAGCTCCATCACACTCTGCCCCAGAGCCACGACTCTAACCTCTGCTGTGTTTAGGTGAAGCAGGAAACGCTGCTCGTATGATGCTCATCCTCAACATGGTCCAGGGGAGTTTTATGGCCACTATCGCAGAAGGACTGACCCTGGCCCAGGCCACGGGACAGTCCCAGCAGACCTTCCTGGACATACTCTGTCAGGGGCAGATGGCCAGCACGTTCGTGGACCAGAAATGTCAAAGTAAGCTGCGTGTTCTGCTCATGCCTTTGTGTTTTACTTAAACTCATTGTTATCTTTGGTTTCCAGATATTTTACAGGGTAATTTTAAACCTGACTACTATTTGAAGCATATTCAGAAGGACCTGAGATTAGCCATCTCTATGGGCGACAACGCCAACCACCCAACACCCATGGCAGCAGCCGCCAACGAGGTAAACTCAGGCACATGTGTCTATCAGGGTTATTTAGTTTGCTGACAAAAACAACCTAATCTGAAGATCAAACATGGTTTAAGGAGGAGCTACTACACAAAATCTATTTCTTTGAGGTTTGTACCTGTTATAACGTCGTTTAAACTTCGTTCTCTCGTCACAAACCTGCCTGAAGAGGTTTTAGACGTCATGCTGTTTCAGTCTTTAGTGACATCTCTGGGCTCTATTCAAAGCCTCCTCATCATTACCTGTAAGAGTCTGTATGAGGCTCCGCCCACAAGTCTACGTCACCAATCCTCCATAAATGTACAAAAACATGATCCAGAGCTGGACTGGACAGAGCTGATGTGCAGGAGAGTCATTAGTCGTCTGCAGCTGACTGATTGTGCTCTGAAGGGGGAGGGACTCTCAGTCAAATGATTTAGTTAAATGTCTCTGTTCTGAGTATTTGTTTCTTTGTGCGTTTCAGTTCTTGTGAGTGTTTAAAGAGCGTTGTGTGTGTGTGTGTGTGTGTGTGCAGGTTTATAAGAGGGCGAAGGCACTAGACCAGTCAGACAACGACATCTCTGCGGTGTACAGGGCCTACATCCACTGAGTCCCCGGAGCAGACCTCACCTTCACTCTCTCCCTCCACCATAACTGCTTCCTTTTACTTTGTCTTCACCCGCACTCACAGATCTGTGTTAGGGGCCATCTGCAGCGAGGTGCTGGCTGTACTTGACTTTCTTTTTTTACTGTGAGTGTCCGTGACTGGTTCAGGGCGGATCGATGAGGCTCTGGTGCCACAGACTGTACTGATATTTAGGAAGGTCTTTTACTCTTCATTTTTCACATAATTGCTTTATTTAACAGTGTTTTATGTTGAGAAAAATAACCAAGAACATGCCACTGCTTTGCCTTAACAGGCCCTTCTCCCGCTGCCGCCTGGTCAGGTCCTGTTCTCTCAGAAGTGAGACTTTCTGCTCCGTTCAGGGTTTAGCTCCATCGTGATGAAGTAAAACAATAGTTAAAGGTCCGACATTACACCACATTGACTCTCGTGAGGTTTAAGTCATGTCTGAGCGTCGTCAAAAACAAACCTGGACTTGTTTTATTTCATTCTCACATGTTTGAGTTACACTGGTTTATCAGACTCGACTGACAGGCTGAAAACGCTCTGTTCCACCTCATGATGTCATAAAGTGGAAGTTTTCAGTTGTTTATTAGAGATTATCAGTTCAAAATGATTCTAGTGAAGGAGGAGATGACATCACAAAGTGGAACAGAGTGTTTTCTGTTTGAAGAACTCGGCCTAAATCTGCAGGTTTTGTGTTAAACGTGTGAATGAAACAAAAACACAGCTCCAGGTTTGTGAAAATGGTGTAACACGGAGTAAAGATCAGGACACACGGCTCGTTTCAGACTTTTACGACGATGTAAATATGAAACGTGTTTATAAAAAGTGTCTCAAAGTGAACGCTAACCTGATCTAAAGCTCAAAGTAGAACAAATAAAACACAAACAAATGAAGGAGAATTCAGACTGTGACGTCCATGATTCATTAGTTTTTCATTTGCCTCGTAGTAAAGCTCTTTCGTGCTGCAGACTGTGTCCTCGTGTTTAAATACTGGTTTATTTTAGTCCTCAGAATGAACAGATCTGACAGAGCCGGAGTGACCCAGGCAGCGGCGAGGAAAGGATCCATCATGATCTCATTGGAGCATTAGAATAATCTCGTATTTATTTGTTTCCGTGGCCCTTTTGGTCCATTTTGGTCAAAGTTTGCTTCATGGGCTTTTAAGTTTAAGGAGTTTTAGTTGAACAGAGAAACTATTGTGAGGCCTTAAATGATATTTTCCTTTTAGAGCTTGGACGTGTCTAACATTTTAAACATTACCCACATTTCTGAGCTGTGGCATACGTGACTTTTTTTTTTTTTCATCCATGATTTGAACTATGTTTGGAAAGAAAATCTATTGCAAAAACATTTCATAAGTGTTTTTTACAGGCATGTTAAACAGATGAAGCTTCTTTCTAACCCCGTTCATACTGGAGTGAAGGTGTTTTTACTGTAAATAAGCACACTCTCTTGGTAGGATTTATTTTGTATTAACAATGATACATGTGAAACTTTGACTTAAGTCTATCGTGTCTTAATATTGTAGACTTATATTTGACTGGCTTTATAATCAGGCTTCTTTTGGATAATCTAAAGCGTTTAACAGAAGGAGGGTTTCCACTTTGGTTTGGGGGCTATTTATGATTTTGTTGTACTTGTGGAAATATAAACCATTTGTGCTGTTTAATAAATCCTCATAATTACTGTTAGTTTTATGAGTTTTTTTAATTATTATTCACTCATTATATTATCAAACTGATAAATGATCCATAAAAGAGCCAGACTGTTACATAAATGTTGTATCGTGTCACACGGGTGAGGAGTTTGGGGCTTTTTGCTTCTACAGAGTCAAAATGTGACATAAATGTGACTTAAACCTGACATAAACCTGACTTAAATGAGACTTAAACATGACATAAATGTGACATAAACCTGACTTAAATGAGACATAAACGTGACTTAAATCAGACTTAAATGTGACATGAGTCATAAATGAGACATAAATGTAAATGACCTTCGGCCTGTGTTTACATCAAACCGGAAGCGGAAGTCCACACATGGCGGTGGGCGGGGCGCCGTAATAAAGCGCGTGTGACTCTGAGGATGGTGCGTTTATGAACCACGGAAACTGGAGGTTTGTCTGAGACGTGGGGGCTGAATAATAAATAAATACATGATATTTAAAGTGTCCCTCTCTGTTTAAACTCTGCTTTATTTATACAGCACCAAATCTGAGCTTTTCTTGTTTTTTTCAGTGAATAAATCCAGTTTAAATCCTTCACTGCGCTTTGTGGGTCAGTTTTTACATTTCCCACGTCTCCTGAACGCACCAGGCTTCCTCCTGCGCCATCATCATCATCATCATCATCCCTGAATCTGGTGCATCTGCGGCTCTTTTCTGCGGCTCTTTTCTGCGGCTCTGCGCCACATCCCGCGGCGGCTCTTTCGTGCGGCTCTTTGATTCTCTCTGTGTTTTGGAGAATCGGAGTCAGACATGTTGAATCCCCAGAGGTCTCTGTCCGAGCTGCCCAAGATGTCCTCCACCAGCCAGGTGGAGAGAGCCGTGCTGGTAAGAGCCGAGAGCCGTGTGAGAGCCGAGTGAGAGCCGTGTGAGAGCCGTGTGAGAGCCGAGAGCCGAGTGCCGAGTGAGAGCCGTGTGAGAGCCGTGTGAGAGCCGAGAGCCGTGTGAGAGCCGTGTTTACTGTGGCTCAGCTGTTGTGTCTGCGCCTCTAAACGTCATGATCTGATGTGTTTATGTGTCCAGAGAAACAGAGACAGAGAAACAGAGACAGAAGAGACAGAGAGTCTGCAGCATCTGCTCTTCTGTCTCTGTCTCTGTCTCTTCTGTGTACTCTGTGTACTCTGAGTACTCTGTGTACTCTGAGTACTCTGTGTACTCTGAGAGAGTACTCTCAACACTGACCCAAGCTCCAGGTCAGGTCTGTGGAGAGGCTCCGTAGTGAGACTGACTGATGAGACGGTGAGGACACGGGTCCGGGACACGAGTCCGGGACGCGGGTCCGGGACGCGGGTCCGGGACGCGGGTCTGGGACAAAACGAGGTTCTGATCTGGACAAAATGTCTCATCGTCTCATAAACGCCTCAGTTTGTTTCGAACTTGATCCACAGACTCAGACTTTGTGTTTGTGTCTCAGGAGGAAGAGTTCAACTGGCTGCTCCGAGAAGAAGTCCACGCCGTCCTCAAGCAGCTGCAGGACGTCCTCAAGGTGAGTCCCCTGTGCCAGGGTCAACACGACAGTGAACACGACGTTCAACACACGACAGTGAACACGACGTTCAACACGACAGTGAACACGACGCTCAACACACAACGTTCACACGATGTCCAACACGACATCAAACTCCCATGAGCCTCGAGGACCTGATGGAGAGAGTTGAGCTGGTCCAATGTTCTACGACGGGATGAAAACCACACTGCTCCTCCTGGATCTGAGGTTCGGTCAGATTCTCCTCTCCAGTCCCTGGAACAGACGTCACTGTGAAGTCTGAGGAGTGTGATCCTCCTGTAGTTGGAACGTCCCTCCGTCCCTCCGTCCCTCTGTCCCTCCGTCCCTCTTCACAGAGGGACCATCTCCCCGACAACGACGACACACTGACTTTATCCATCTGATCAGACGAGTCTGAAGCTCTGAGTCCTGCTCTGTGGAGTTTAAAGTTTATAAAAACACTGAACATTTACGAGGTCTGCATCATTTTACTTTTTCATATTCTTCTGATTCTGATTGTTGTGACAGGAGGCGTCCCGTCGCTTCGCGGCGCCCTCTCCTGGTCTGGAGAGTCAACTGAAGCAGGAGAACTTCATCCTGGGCAGCTCCACGTAAGAACCTCTGTCCTGTCACAGCCGAGGCACAATGTCCCAGTGTGAGCTTTAAGTGGTGCTGTGGCTCCTCATGAACATGTCGTGTTTCACATTTAAGACCAAAGTCCTGCAGGTTTAGTTCATTTGTCAAACACTCGTCCCCAGAGTTTAACCTGTGACTTCCTCCCACTTTCAAACATCACCACAGAGTTTCTCTTATAACTCGGCTGGAAAATGACATTTTTAAAAATAATTTTCTGTTTTTGCTTAATCTTTACTGATACCAAATGTATTTTTACCAGTATTATTTTTTTATTTATTCATTTATTTTTTTTACTCTGAAGTAGAGCGTAAAATTCTAAAAAATATATTATAAGAGAAACATGTGGGAAAAATGTTGTAACTTTTTCATCGTCTTTTTTACACAAATCAAATCATCAAACTTTGATTATTGATAAAACATGAAACAGGCCAGAGTTCAGCCGAGTGAAAACCACAGATCTGCTGCTTTGGCCAAAATGATTCTGTTCTGACGATTTAAATTTACAAAAGTTCAACACAAATCAAAAGTAAAAGCAGCAGCTCGAGTTTGTTCTGGTGTCGCAGAGAAAAACAGAATCAGAGAAACGGTGAAAGTCAGAGTGTGAATGTGTCTCTGTGTCTCTGTCCAACTGTGACTCTGTGTCTCTCTGTCTCTGTGTCTCTCTGTCTCTGTGACATGTCCCCATCTCTGTGACATGTCCCTGTCTCTGTGACGTGTCCCTGTCCCCGTCTCTGTGACATGTCCCCGTCTCTGTCTCTGTCTCTGTGTCTCTGTCTCTGTGACATGTCCCCGTCTCTGTGTCTCTGTCTCTGTGACGTGTCTCTATCTCTGTGACATGTCCCTGTCCCCGTCTCTGTGACATGTCCCTGTCTCTGTGACGTGTCCCTGTCCCCGTCTCTGTGACATGTCCCCGTCTCTGTCTCTGTCTCTGTGACGTGTCCCCGTCTCTGTGTCCCTGTCTCTGTGACATGTCCCCGTCTGTGCAGGATGGACCAGGTGAAGGGCGTCCTGACGCTGCAGGGAGAGGCTCTCACTCAGGCCGTGAGTAAAAACGACACAGTTTAAAGGAGAAACTCAGACAGAAGTTTGTCTCTTGTCTCTTTTTCTCCGGTGAAAGTTTTGGTTCCTCGTCTCGCGGCGACACTAAAGGTTCATGAATCATCTGAATTTATGATTCAGTTTCTCATTTTTTGTCTATTTGAAAATAGTGGATTTTGTGCATTATTTAATGTTTTGAACAATTGTTCAGATGTTGCCTCCGGACAGTATTTAAGTTACTTTTACTTAAGTAGTTTTTCCAAATACTTTTTGACTCTTACTTTGACGTTTCTTGGACCAAGACTTTGTGCTTCTGTTTGAGTCGTTTTATTCTGAATGTTTCTCTTATTTCACTACAACTGACCTGAGACACTCCTCTGCCCCCCTCTGTGACTGGGACAGGGGTCAGGGGTCAGGAGTGAGGGGTCAGGAGTGAGGGGTCAGGAGTGAGGGGACAGGAGTGAGGGGACAGGAGTGAGGGGACAGGAGTGAGGGGACAGGAGTGAGGGGTCAGGAGTGAGGGGACAGGGGTGAGGGGTCAGGAGTGAGGGGTCAGGGGTCAGGAGTGAGGGGTCAGGAGTGAGGGGTCAGGGGTCAGGAGTGAGGGGTCAGGGGTCAGGGTCCTGTTGTGTGTTGTTTGTTGAGTGTTGTTTGTTTTGTCGTCTTCAGGACATCAACCTGAAAATGGCCAAGAGCAGCCAACTCCTGCACTTCCAGTTTAGAGACGACAAGAACTGGAAACTTCAGCAGGTACGTCCTGAGACGGGACAGAGGGACGGGACAGAGAGACACGGGACAGAGGGACACGGGACAGAGGGACGGGATAGAGAGACACGGGACAGAGGGACACGGGACAGAGGGGACAGGGGGGACGCAGAGAGACACGGGACACAGAGATGGGACACAGAGACATGGGGGACGCAGACAGACGGGACACAGAGACACAGACGGGGGACACACAGAGATGTCCTCGTCTGATTCCTCTGTTTGACTTTTTCACGTCTTTGACTTTTTGACGTTTGTGTTTCTGGTCAGATCCAAGACGCTCGGAACCACCTGAACCAGGCCCTGCATCTTCTGAGCTGCCGAGACGAGACGTACCACTTCAAAACAGGAGCAGAGGTGAACAAGGTACGTGTCCCCGCCCACATGGCGCCGCTCGTTAACAGGGAAATACTCAGGTTACAGATAGTTTACTTCACCACAGAGGAACAGTCAGGCTCTGGAGAAGTGAGGAACACTTTAAACACACAAAGCAAGAGCATCTCCATGGAAACGAGCAGGAGAAAAGCTCCGTGATGCAGCTTTAAAAGAGACAAAGTGAACTTCCTCAGAGCAAAGACCAAACCAGAAAAAACCTGCTCCTGTCGTGCAGCTGATGGACGCAGTGATGCTGCAGTTGACCAGAGCCAGGAACCGACTCACCACCCCGGCCTCCCTCACCCTCCCCGAGCTCGCCACCGGAGGACTCATGGTAAGACCTGCTCCTCCTGTCTCCTGTCTGCTCCTCTCTGCTCCTGTCTGCTCCTCTCTGCTCCTGTCTGCTCCTGTCTGCCCCTCTCTGCTCCTGTCTGCTCCTCTCTGCTCCTCCTGTCTCCTCTCTTGCTCCTGTCTGCTCCTGTCTGCTCCTCTCTGCTCCTCTCTGCTCCTCTCTGCTCCTGTCTGCTCCTCTCTGCTCCTCCTGTCTCCTCTCTGCTCCTGTCTGCTCCTCTCTGCTCCTCTCTGCTCCTCCTGCTCCTCTCCTGCTCCTGTCTGCTCCTCTGCTCCTCTCTGCTCCTCTCTGCTCCTCTCTGCTCCTGTCTGCTCTGTCTGCTCTCTGCTCCTGTCTGCTCCTGTCTGCTCCTCTCTCTGCTCTCCTCTCTGCTCCCGTCTCCTCCTCTCTGCTCCTGTCTGCTCCTCTCTGCTCCTGTCTCCTCCTCTCTGCTCCTGTCTGCTCCTCTCTCTGCTCTCTCTCTGCTCCCTCTCCTCCTCTCTGCTCCTCTCTGCTCCTCTCTGCTCCTGTCTGCTCCTCTCTGCTCCCGTCTCTCCTCTCTGCTCTCTGTCTGCTCCTCTCTGCTCCTCTCTGCTCCTGTCTGCTCCTGTCTGCTCCTCTCTGCTCCTCTCTGCTCCCGTCTCCTCCTCTCTGCTCCTCTCTGCTCCTCTCTGCTCCTGTCTGCTCCTGTCTCCTCCTCTCTGCTCCTCTCTGCTCCTCTCTGCTCCCGTCTCCTCCTCTCTGCTCCTCTCTGCTCCTCTCTGCTCCTCTCTGCTCCCGTCTCCTCCTCTCTGCTCCTCTCTGCTCCTCTCTGCTCCTGTCTGCTCCTCTCTGCTCCTCTCTGCTCCTGTCTGCTCCTCTCTGCTCCCGTCTCCTCCTCTCTGCTCCTGTCTGCTCCTCTCTCCTCCTCTCTCCTCCTCCTCTCTGCTCCTCTCTCCTCCTGTCTCCTCTCTCCTCCTCTCTCCTCCTCTCTCCTCCTCCCTCCTCCTCTCTGTCATAAATATAAATCACATTGTTGTTGCGTTTGCTCTTTGGACTTTGTAAAATCTAAAACAACTTAATAAAACGAGAGCTGCTGACGTCTGTGAAACTAGAGTCTTGCACTTATCAGCACCTCCTCTGAAAAGGAGCATCCAGAGCCCGGAAAAGGAGTAAACAGCCCGGACAGTGATTAGGATCAAGGAGCTTCAACTAAAAACCCCACACAAGGTTTATTTTCATGGGGAAAAAATCAACGAAAAAATGTGAAACTCTGCCCCAAAAACAGAATCAGACGATTTTCTGACCGAACTGTGATGGATAAAACCTCTGTCCTCACCTCGTTCTCACCACAGACTCTTCAGATTTAACCAAAAGACACTTGTCCCAGAGCTTCATGACGTCTCCTGGTTTTCTCCTCACAGCCTTGTAACGATCAGACGAAGATAAAAGTGAAGGGCTATTTTAAAAATCTAAAACAGTTTTGAACTTGTGATGTTTAGTTTTCCACAGTGTTTTCATGAATTAATATCACGAAGACACTGTGGAACTCAAATAATCATGAATTTAAAGAAACAACATTAAAAGTGTCCAGATTTCTGACTTGTGTAAATGTGTTTGTGCAGAAAATGTTCAACCCGCCGATGCCCGGAGACGTCATGGTCAACTTCTACATCAACCTGAGTAAACTGTGTCTGATGGTGTATCAGCTGCATGTGCTGCCTCCAAACACCACCAAGGTCTGAACGCTCTCAGGAGCTTCTCAGGAGCATCTCAGGAGCTTCTCAGGAGCTTCTCAGGAGCTTCTCAGGAGCTTCTCAGGAGCTTCTCAGGAGCTTCTCAGGAGCTTCTCAGGAGCTTCTCTTTCATTACAACTTTGTTCTTTTTTCTCTTCTACAGAATTTCAAGCCCTCTGGGAGCTCCGTGGTCCACAATCCTGGAGCAATGTTGTAAGTGTGTGATGTACCGTGTCCAAAATGTTCTTTTTGGAGCGTTGGACGATGTTATAAAGTCGTTCTCTCGTTGAAAACACGTCTGAAGAGGTTTTAGATGGTCTCCAAACATTTAGCGACTATTAGAACTCTCCTTAGTACGACTCTCAACGCTCACCTGAACATCTACGTCACTCTGCAGTTTTCTATAAATATACAAAAGCTTGAAACACTACGACTTCACAAACCTGGTGCGATGTGCTGTGTTTTTATTGGTGAAACACACACGGATTTTAAAATGGTAACTCTGTACGGGGCTGGCCCGTGAGAGACTCTGGGGCCTCGTATAACAGACCCCTGTGTCCCCCCCCGTCGACTCCCCTGTGGATACGTCTTTTCTGCACATTCTGGAGATATAAAGTTAAATTATCTTTGTTGGAGATTATCACGATTATATAAAATGTCACACGAGCGATTATTGTCTCGATAAACGATGTTTTTGTTCATCGTCCCGTCTCGACTCTCACTTTTTTTTTGTTAAAAATCAAAACACTTAAACAGCTCCACAGACGCTCACGTGGAGACTCCTGAAAACGTGTTTTGTAAGACTGAGTTTTCACACGATCTTAAGACTTTTTACAGTGTTTTCTAATATGTGCCTTGTGTCTCCATGGTAACGGTCACTGGTGTAACATTCTACCATAGAGATTCACGTAGAACCCCCCCAGTGCAAAGAATCAGTTTTCTCTATAAATCTCCATAAATACGTTACATTAGTCGTTTTACCTCATCTCCATTTTATATTAAATAAATCTGTATCCGGCAGTTCTGCACGTGACCAGAAACAGTTTAACCTTCATCAGACGTAGCTCATCTTCCTCTGTTTGTTTGTTTATCTGTTTTTGTTGTGTTGTTTGTTTGTTTGTTTGTTCAGTGAACTCAACAACAACCGCTTCGAGGTGAGCCACGTGCACAAGGTGGAGTGTGTGGTTCCCTGGCTCAGCGACACCCTCGTCTTCTTCACCATCTCCCTGCAGCTCTGCCAGCAGCTCAAAGACAAGGTACATGTCCTAAACACCTAAACACCTAAACACCTAAACCCACAGGCTCAAAGAGCAGGTCACTGCCTGAGCGACACTGTGGACAAAATACAAATATAAGACGCTGCTTTAGGGAGGATAACGGCTCTGTTCTGGTCTGGTTCTGGTTAAAGTCACATTTCTTATCTCCCGTCTCACCTCAGGAACATGAGTCTCAGCCTGAAACGCTCCAAAACACTGATGCAATCACAGTTTCACTTCAGTATCAGAGCAGAAATCCAGTCCCAGAGTCAAATCCCTCAGTTCTGCTCAGACACAGCTCTCTGTGGTTTATTATTTGTTAGTAATATTTGCTTTTCATTTAATAACTGAAACTATTCTGGTTTGGCCTCCACTAAAAGAGCAGCTTATGAAATCCCGAAAGTGTGAAAGAAGATAAAGATTTGGACTGTGGTGCTTCATAAACAGCAGAGGACGTCTGATTTTTGTAGTTTCAGACGGTTTGACTGAGGGACAGATGCTTCTCTGCTGTGGTTGTTGTTGTTGTTGTTGTTCTTGTCGTTGTTGTTTCTGGTCCTCCTCGTCTGGTCCTCCTCGTCTGGTCCTCCTCGTCTGGTCCTCCTCGTCTGGTCCTCCCTCTGGTCCTCCTCGTCCTCGTCCTCGTCCTGTGCATCAGTTTAATCATGCTCATGTCCCATGTTGTGTCCACAGATCTCTGTCTTCTCCAGCTTCTGGAACTCTCGGCCCTTTTAAAACAGTGAGAACCTCCGACTCCACAGCCGCCTCAGTGTTGAACTTATCCCACAGTGAAGAAGCACCAGCTCCTGCCCCAGTCTGCTCCGGTCTGCCCCGGTCTGCTCCAGTCTGCCCCAGTCTGCCCCAGTCTGCCCCAGTCTGCCCCAGTCTGCCCCGGTCTGCTCCAGTCTGCCCCAGTCTGCCCCAGTCTGCCCCAGTCTGCCCCAGTCTGCCCCAGTCTGCCCCGTTTGCCCAGTCTGCCCCAGTCTGCCCCAGTCTGCCCCAGTCTGCCCCAGTCTGCCCCAGTCTGCTCCAGTCTGCCCCAGTCTGCCCCAGTCTGCCCCAGTCTGCCCCAGTCTGCCCCAGTCTGCTCCAGTCTGCCCCAGTCTGCTCCGGTCTGCCCCGGTCTGCTCCAGTCTGCCCCGGTCTGCCCCAGTCTGCTCCAGTCTCCCCCGTTTGCCCCAGTTGCCCCGTTTGCCCGGTCTGCCCCAGTCTGCCCCAGTCTGCTCCAGTCTGCCCCAGTCTGCTCCAGTCTGCCCCAGTCTGTCCTGCTGCCCAGTCTGCCCCGGTCTGCCCGGTCTGCCCCCGGTCTGCCCCAGTCTGCCCCGGTCTGCCCCGGTCTGCCCCCGGTCTCCCCCGTTTGCCCCGTTTGCCCCAGTCTGCCCCCAGTCTCCCCGTTTGCCCCGTTTGCCCCCTTCCCGCTGCACTGACCCTCAGACTGTTCTGGTCGTTCTGATGTGGAGTTTTTCTGGTGCTTCTTCAAACACGACGTTTATGAATCAAACATTTCAGTGACTCAGTGTTTCCCTCGAGACGATGGGGCTCAGGTCGTCTCTGGGGAAAATAATAATAATAATAATAATAATAATAATAATATATCATTCTGGAGTAAATATGTCACTTTTTGCCTCTGTTGATCCATAACGACTGATTAAATATTAGATAAAGTGACTTGTTTATATTTAAACTACAACGAGCAGAAGATGTATTTAGTCTGATTTGTGTCTCAGTTTGAAGTGACCTGAGCCTCATCGTCTCGTTTTCACTGATAAACTCATAAATCCTCAGAACTTAAACCAAAACACTCAAGACAAACATTTCCAGCACTAATCTCTGACTTTGTTTTGTGGCAAATGTATCTCGCACGACTTATAAAATACTGCAAACGATGGGACCGTTTTGATTTCAGTTTGAACATTTGCCCAGAATGTCCCAGTCGTTTTTTGATTCTGCACTTGTGAAATGACGATAGGGAATCGAAATCTCAGGGTTGGTCTGACTCTCCGGCTGCTCCTCGCTCTCCTCCTGTGACAGAAGTGGATTTAAAGACGTTATATTCAGCAAAACTCAACTTTTACTCGTGGTGGAAGGTTTTACCTCCTGAAAACTCTGAGTTATGTTTTGTTTCTTTCACGTTTGATCCTGGAGGCATCAGTCTGTCTCCAGAGCTCAGAATGACGACGTTTTTCTCTTTTGAGTTATGGTCTTAAAAAGTCTTTGTTTTACCTTTTGTTCAGTTGATGTTGCTGTGGAGAATCTGCCGTAGAATCTGCCGTAGAATCTGATGCACCGAGCAGCATTTCAACACCAGACGTTTCAGGACAAAACTCCGTCTGCAGCTTCAGAGTTTGACATTTCCACAGATTAGAAACACAATGGAGCACTTCCTGATTTCTGATGACGCGTCCTGAGAAACAAGTGTGAGTGAAACAAAACTCCAGGTGGATTTTGATGAAGGTTTTGTCTGATTTTAGGCCTTTAAACACGGCCCAGTCCTTCTGTTCAGAGATGATTGACAGTCGGATGTTAGTTTGTGAAAATAGTTCATAATAATAATGTGAAAAGTATATTTAAATGTTTTCAGACGTTAGTTACTGCCTGAAAGTCCCACTGCTCTGGTGGAAGTGGCTGCTACATGTGAA
>JAIEZT010000019.1:495395-502895 GCA_019594935.1 Periophthalmus modestus | reverse complement strand
TGTTTCTGACTCGCGGGGTCGCGCTTTGAGCGTGTCACATGTTTAATCTCAGGTTTGATTTAAATGATTAAAAAGAGGAGCAGTTCTTACCTGTGCGTCTCCACCTGTACGTGCCTTAAGTCTCTACTTCTCTTCCGCTTTGAGCGGGGGGCGGGGCTTTATGACGCACACGGGACTGCGCCATTTCCTCATTGCGCTAAAGTGAACAGGTCAGAATCAGAATCAGAATCAGAATCAGAATCAGAATCAGAGTCAGAGTCAGAGTCAGAGTCTGACTTTTCTCGCCTCTGTCAGTGGACACCTCACACACTGAGACTTTCTGTGATAAAGTGCAACATAAAAACATGTTTAAGACCCAGAGTCAGAGAGGATCCTCCATGAAGAGTGAGACTGAAGCACAGGTTCAGCTCAATGGCGCCACCCACTGGTGAAAAGCATCATATCAAACGTGTGTGTGGACAGAAGTGTGCGGGCTACCTGAGGGTTACCTGAGGGTTACCTGAGGGTTACCTGAGGGTTACCTGAGGGTTACCTGAGGGTTACCTGAGGGTTACCTGAGGGTTACCTGAGGGTTACCTGAGTGAGCAGAGCAGGTGGAGCGTGGAGGAATTATAATGACAGAATGATTCTTTTAGAGTGACAGAATGATTCTTTTGTAATGACAGAATGATTCTTTTATGATTCTGTGGCTGTAGTTTGTTTGGACAGATTCTTGTCCCTCAGACTCTGTCTGGTTCCATTTTGAGTCTGTAAAGTTTGACTCATAAAAGTTTAAAGATTAACAAACATTTGTTGATCAGTTATTACCTGACAGAGTGTCCCGCCCCCTAGTTTAGCCCCGCCCCCTGCTCCTGGGACCTCCTCCTGTATAAAGACCCAGTCGACTGAGCTCCTCCTGCAGACTCGTGTAGACTGACCAGAGTCCACGATTCCCACGATTCCTCCACGAATTCCTCCACGAATCCTCCACGATTCCTCCACGATTCCTCCACGCCCCATCTGCTCACTCAGGTACGACACACACCAGGTGACCTCTGCACTCAGGTGAGACTCAGGTGAGACTCAGGTGAGACTCAGGTGAGACTCAGGTGAGACTCAGGTGAGACTCAGGTGAGACTCACCCCTCTGTCCATCTGTCTCGGGGGACACATGGACACATCTGGAGACATGCACCGGGCCTCACCCCTCACTCCTCACCCCTGACTCTCACCCCTCACTCCTCACACCTCACTCCTCACCCCACACCCCACACCCCTCACCCCTCACTTCTCACCCCTCACCCCACACCCCTCACTCCTCACCCCTCACTCCTCACCCCTCACCCCTCACCCCTCACCCCTCACCCCACACCCCTCACCCCTCACCCCTCACCCCACACTCCTCACACTCCTCACCCCTCACCCTCACCCCTCACCCCACACCCCCACCCCCACTCCTCACTCCTCACCCTCACCCCTCACCCTCACTCCTCCTCACTCCTCACTCCCCTCACACCCCTCACCCCCCACCCCCTCACTCCTCACTCACCCCTCACCCCTCACCCCTCACACTCCTCACTCCTCACCCCTCACCCCTCACCCCCACCCCCCCTCACTCCTCACTCCTCACCCCTCACCCTCACCCCTCACCCCTCCCCCTCACCTCCTCACTCCTCACTCCTCACTCCTCACTCCTCACACCCCAACTCCTCACTCCTCACACCCCCACTCCTCACCCCTCACCCCTCACCCCTCACCCCCCTCACTCCTCACTCACTCACCCCTCACCCCCTCTCACTCCTCACTCCTCACTCCTCACCCCCTCACCCCTCACCCTCAACACCCCTCACCCCACACCCCTCACTCCTCACTCCTCACCCCTCACTCCTCACTCCTCACCCCTCACCCCTCACCCTTCACTCCTCATGCACCAGGCCTCACGTCTCACTCCTCAGAACAGAATGATCCTCTTCAGTGTCATGAGGAAATACACCCCTCACCCCTCACTCCGTGTGTTGTGTGTGTTCTGTGTGTGTTCCGTGTTCCGTGTGTTCCGTGTTCCGTGTGTTCTGTGTGTTCTGTGTGTTCCGTGTGTTCTGTGTGTGTTCCGTGTGTTGTGTGTGTTCTGTGTTCTGTGTTTGCACCAGGCCTCACGTCTGTGTGTTCCTGTGTGTTCTGTGTGTCCTGTGTGTGTTCATGAGGTGTGTGTTTGTGTGTTCTGTGTTTGTTCCGTGTGTTCCGTGTGTTCTGTGTTTGTTCCGTGTGTTCCGTGTGTTCCGTGTATTCTGTGTGTGTTCCGTGTTCCGTGTGTTCTGTGTTTGTTCCGTGTGTTCCGTGTGTTCTGTGTGTTCTGTGTTGTGTGTTTGTTCCGTGTGTTCCGTGTGTTCTGTGTTTGTTCCGTGTGTTCTGTGTTTGTTCTGTGTGTTCCGTGTGTTCTGTGTGTTCTGTGTTGTGTGTTTGTTCCGTGTGTTGTGTGTTTGTTCTGTGTGTTCTGTGTTTGTTCCGTGTGTTCTGTGTTTGTTCCGTGTGTTCTGTGTGTTCTGTGTGTTCCGTGTGTTCTGTGTTTGTTCCGTGTGTTCCGTGTGTTCTGTGTTTGTTCCGTGTGTTCCGTGTGTTCTGTGTTGTGTGTTTGTTCCGTGTGTTGTGTGTTTGTTCTGTGTTCTGTGTTTGTTCCGTGTGTTCCGTGTGTTCTGTGTTTAGATTCACTGAGAGTCTCTGCTCTGCTGTAAACCCTGAAGTTTTGTTTTTCATGTTTTTGTGGACGTGTTTCGGACGTTCGAGCTGAATCCTTAAATCACAGATGTTTTCTTGACTCTCTGGATGTTTGGAGGTTTTTCTTGTTCTGTGTTTGGTCTGAACTCGTCTGTTCTGTGCAGCACATTCCAGCTCCGCCTCGACATGTCTCTGTACAGCTTTGGTCTGGAGCCTCTGTCAGTGCACACCTGGAACAAGACACGCACACGTGAGTCGAACCCGGAAACAACCGGGTCTAACCCCGAAGGGACTGGATCTAACCCGACTGAAAGAGGACTAACCCGACTGAACTGGATCTAACCCGACAGAACCAGGACTAACCCGACTGAACCAGGACTAACCCGACTGAACCAGGACTAACCCGACTGAACTGGATCTAACCCGACTGAACCAGGACTAACCCGACTGAACCAGGACTAACCCCGACCGAACTGGATCTAACCCGACAGAACCAGGACTAACCCGACTGAACCAGGACTAACCCCGAAGGGACTGGATCTAACCCGACTGAACTGGATCTAACCCGACAGAACCAGGACTAACCCGACAGAACCAGGACTAACCCGACTGAACCAGGTCTAACCCGACTGAACCAGGACTGAACCCGTCTGAAGAGCTCCGGGACGTCCCGTCTGAAGAGCTCCGGGACGTCCCGTCTGAAGAGCTCCGGGACGTCCCGTCTGAAGAGCTCCGGGACGTCCCGTCTGAAGAGCTCCGGGACGTCCCGTCTGAAGAGCTCTGGGAGCGGTGGTTCACTGTGGTCCAGAGTGTCGTGTTCACACTGACCTGAGCTCAGAGTAAATTCTCTGTTATGTCGATCAAACTGGAGCAGAGTGAAAACGAGCTGACGACCTGACACACGCAACATGATTTTATCTATTTACAAACTTATGGGTTTTTACAGAAATCGCCCTGAGCCCCAACAACAACGTGGTTCTCATCTATGAGAAGAAAGGCAAAGACTGGACGAAGATCCACGAGCTGACGGAGCACAGCGGACGCATCACCGGTACAACCCCCTCCAGAGTCTTACATAACACAGACTCCGCCCACATCAGAGCCTGGGTCAGTCACAGAGACAGCCACAGCTGCCCTGGGACAGACCTGCAGCCCCCTGTCCCACACACACCTGCAGCAGTGTGTCGTGTGTCTGAGGCACTGACTCTAGTAACTTCTTTTCTTTTGTAATGTCACAGATTCATGTGGCTTTATTTCAAAGAGGAACATTATGTCGTACTGTGGAACATTAGTCTTATATAAAATGAACCTGTCGTTCTGTGTCTCAGGCATCGACTGGGCCCCGGAGTCCAACCGCATCGTGACGTGCGCCGAGGACCGAAACGCCTACGTGTGGACGCTGAAGGACGGACAGTGGAAGCCCACCCTGGTCCTGGTCCGGATCAACCGAGCCGCCACCTGCGTCAGGTGGTCCCCCCAGGAGAACAAGTTCGCCCTGGGCTCCGGGGCCCGACTCATCTCCATCTGCTACTTCGAGAAGGAGAACGACTGGTGAGAAGAAGCACACACACGTCTAAAACCAGACCAAAGCCTCAGGAGGAGGCTCGTTCCTCTGGAGAAGGTCCGTCACCTCCATGTTTCCATGGAGATCGATTGGTTTAATCCCACAGTGCGGAACATTCCAGCCAAAGCAACAGGAGCAGAAGAGCTGAAAGAGCTTCTTTAAATATTTAAATTCTGACACAGAGATAAAAACACTTTGTTCTGATGCAGCTCGTGATTCTAAATCTGTTCAGGAAAAGTTCATTTCTGTGAATGTGACTTTTTATTTCGAGAAGATCTATGATGTACAGTCGTGATTGTAAATCTGTGTGTGTACTTGTCTGTTCATGTGAATGTGACTTTTTATTTCGAGAAGATCTATGTGTACATGTGTGTACGTGTGTGTATCTGTGTGTGTACTTGTCTGTACATGTGTGTACTTGTCTGTAGATGTGTGTACATGTGTGTACATGTGTGTACTTGTCTGTACTTGTCTGTACATGTGTGTACTTGTCTGTACATGTGTGTATCTGCGTGTGTACTTGTCTGTAGATGTGTGTATCTGTGTGTGTACTTGTCTGTACTTGTCTGTACATGTGTGTATCTGTGTGTGTACTTGTCTGTACATGTGTGTACTTGTCTGTACTTGTCTGTACATGTGTGTACTTGTCTGTACATGTGTGTACATGTGTGTACGTGTGTGTACATGTGTGTACATTTGTGTACATGTGTGTGTGTACATGTGTGTATCTGTGTGTGTACTTGTCTGTAGATGTGTGTATCTGTGTGTGTACTTGTCTGTACATGTGTGTATCTGTGTGTGTACTTGTCTGTACATGTGTGTATCTGTGTGTGTACTTGTCTGTACATGTGTGTATCTGTGTGTGTACTTGTCTGTACATGTGTGTACTTGTCTGTACATGTGTGTACATGTGTGTACTTGTCTGTACTTGTCTGTACATGTGTGTACTTGTCTGTACATGTGTGTACATGTGTGTACATGTGTGTACTTGTCTGTACATGTGTGTATCTGTCGTTTTCAGGTGGTTGTCTAAACACATTAAGAAGCCGATTCGCTCCACGGTGCTGAGTCTGGACTGGCATCCCAACAACATCCTGCTGGCGGCGGGTTCAGCTGATCTCCACTGCAGGTCAGTGCAACTCCACCCACACCCATACCCACACCTGCACCCGCACCCACACCTGCACCCGTACCCACATGTACCAGACGAGGCTCGTCAGGTGGAGGTGGGTCACTGGGTCTTTGTTTAAAGCTGCACTTCGCTGGTGTTTTTCTTGTTCTGAGGATCGTCTTTGTCCTTCAGGCTCTTCATCTTTGTCCTGTGCTGGTCTGAACACAGATATTCAGAACTGCTAAAATCTACTTTTTCTGTTGTAACATTAGTTTATTACATCCGTTGTCTGGGAGACAGCCAGCTGCTTGTCTCCATGAGGACTTTGTTTTTACTTGAATGTTCCTCAGTGTGGCATTAAACAGCATCAGGCCGTGGTCGAGTCGGGGGTTTGTAGATCTGATGTGTGACACTTTGACGACCCTCGGTCTGATTATAAACGTGTTAAACCTGCTGTAATGTTCATGGTGTTTCCAGGATTTTCTCCACGTACATTAAGGACATCGAGGAGAAGCCGGGGCCCACGTCGTGGGGGGTGAAGATGCCGTTTGGGGAGGTTCTGCTGGATCATAAAGACTGTGGAGGCTGGGTCCACGGCGTCTCCTTCAGCCCCACTGGAGACCAGCTGGTGTGGGTGTCCCACAACAGCAGCATCACTGTGGCCGACGCCTCCAAGAGTAAAGAGTGAGAACTGGACACGCGGGGACACACGGGGGACACAAGGGGGACACACGGGGGACACACAGAAACACACGGGGACACAGAGACACACAGGGACACAGAGACACACGGGGGACACACGGGGGACACAAGGGGGACACACGGGGGGGACACGGGGGACAAACGGGGACACAGAGACACACGGGGACACAGAGACACACGGGGACACATGCTCAGTGGGACACACGCTCAGTGGGACACATGGGGACACACGGGGACACACGGGGACATACGGGGACACAGAGACACACGCTCAGTGGGACACATGGGGACACATGGGGACACACGGGGACATACGGGGACACGCGGGGACATGCGGGGACACGCGGGACACACGGCTTCAGTACAGGAGGATCTGTGTAGAGTGTCTCAGTTCTTTATAGTTCGTCCACATTCCTGAGTCTCAGTTAAAGCTTCACTCTGAACCTTTTCTCCCTCCTGTTTGGGGCAGATTTCTTTGCCCTGACACTTGTGTCTTATTAAACTTTTGAGTCACGAGTTGAATCTGTCTTTTCTCGATCAGCAGAGTCTTTATTTGACCCAGAGTTTTGTAGTTTTCGTTGCATAAATCCCTGGACCCTGTGCTCTTCTGCAGAGTGACCACACTGACCACCGACCGCCTGCCTCTGCTGAGCGTGATCTACGTCAGCTCCACCGAGATCGTGGCCGCGGTAATATTCTCACTTTATCTAAACTTTTGTCTCTAATAGACTTTTCTGAGCAGAGGAGTGAACTCTGCAGGATCTCAGGCGACTTCACGACTTTCTCTAAGGACAGTTTTATTCAGAGAGTGACCAGAGAGTGACCAGAGAGAGACCAGTGAGTGACCAGAGAGTGACCAGTGAGAGACCAGTGAGAGACCAGAGAGTGACCAGAGAGTGACCAGAGAGAGACCAGAGAGAGACCAGAGAGTGACCAGAGAGTGACCAGTGAGAGACCAGAGAGAGACCAGAGAGTGACCAGAGAGTGACCAGAGAGTGAGAGAGTGACCAGAGAGTGACCAGAGAGAGACCAGAGAGTGACCAGAGAGAGTGACAGAGAGAGACCAGAGAGAGACCAGAGAGTGACCAGAGAGTGACCAGAGAGAGACAGAGAGAGAGACCAGAGAGCGACCAGAGAGTGACCAGAGAGTGACCAGTGAGAGACCCGTGAGAGACCAGAGAGTGACCAGAGAGTGACCAGAGAGTGACCAGAGAGAGACCAGAGAGAGACCAGAGAGCGACCAGAGAGTGACCAGAGAGTGACCAGAGAGTGACCAGAGAGAGACCAGAGAGTGACCAGAGAGTGACCAGAGAGCGACCAGAGAGAGACCAGAGAGAGACCAGAGAGTGACCAGAGAGCGACCAGAGAGTGACCAGAGAGAGACCAGAGAGTGACCAGAGAGAGACCAGAGAGAGACCAGAGAGTGACCAGTG
>JAIEZT010000019.1:342895-490395 GCA_019594935.1 Periophthalmus modestus | reverse complement strand
GTCATCGTCCCAAAGATGAACAGAAGCAATAAACCTGGATTTCACTACATCCTCTGTGTTCTGTGTCTTTGTCGCTAAAAAACTGACGACAAATTCCAAGTATTTCAGACTCAGATCGAGCTGTGGTCAGAGGAGGAGCAGTGTGGGATATAGTTACTCTAATAGTTACTCTAATATTTACTCTAATATTTACTCTAATATTTACTCTAATATTTACTCTAATATTTACTCATATATTTACTGTTATATTTACTCTTATATTTACTCTAATATTTACTCTAATATTTACTCTAATATTTACTCTTATATTTACTCTAATATTTACTCTTATATTTACTCTAATATTTACTCTTATATTTACTCTAATATTTACTTATTTGTATAAAATGTTTCTTGCTCCACTTCACATTAAAAACACCAGTTGATATTTGTCCTTGTAATTACCTTAACTTTAAATTATAAATTTTACATCCTGACAGTTTTGCATGTTTGAATAATCCTGCAAAAGCTCCAAATGCTCTGTTCCACCTTGTGATGTCATCAAGTGGTCATTTTCAGGTGAACAGCTCCTTTTACCTTTAGTTCAGTCGAGATAAGTGGCACCTCCAGATCTGAAATGATTCTATTCTTTAAAAACACAGTGGAGCACTTCCTGTATCACCACATGATGACATCACAAGGTGGAACAGAGTGTTTGAGAGAAGAACTCAGCCTAAATCTGCAGGTTTGTGAGTTAAACATGTGAGAATGAAACAGAAAAACACAGCTCCAGGTCTGAGAAGAGGAAACATCAGAGCAGAGAAGCGTCAGAGAAACCGCTGATCCTCCAGGTGAGATCTAAAATGTGCTTTTTCAAATGTCTAGTGAAATGATTCAGATCTACAGAGTGACCAGTGAGTGACCAGAGAGTGACCAGAGAGTGAGCAGTGAGTGACCAGAGAGAGACAGAGAGTCTGGAGCCGATTCTCTGATGGTTTGAAAAGTCCTGAGCAAAGGTCCCGGATGTAAAAACACCAGTGTCTTTCATTTTATGTAAAAACACCAGTGTGTTTCATTCATGTGTGACTCTAAGCCACGCCTCTCGCCACGCCTCCCACCACGCGCTGTGCCTCACAGGCCAATCACAGCTCAGCCCGCCCCTACGTCACTGCGTCACTACGTCACCGCGCATCAGCTGCTCTTGTTTTGCTGCTTCTCCCGAATCTGACCGAGTCCTGGACACAGCCCTGGACCTCCTCCTGGGCCTCCTCCTGGACCTCCTCCTGGGCCTCCTCCTGGACCTCCTCCTGGACCTCCTCCTGGGCCTCCTCCTGGGCCTCCTCCTGCGCCTCCTCCTGTCCTGTCCGCTGTCCCCGCGGTCCCCGCATTCAGTCCGTGTCCTCCGGCCTCACTCAGCCGCCGTGGAGCCGTCGTTCACAGACCGAGAGCCGCGAGGAGCCGCCGGGACCGGGCCTCCAGAGGACAGGAGGAGGTGTCCAGAGGACAGGAGGAGGTGTCCAGAGGACAGGAGGAGGTGTCCAGAGGACAGGAGGAGGTGTCCGGGATGGAGCCCGCTCAGGGCGGGTCAGAGGAGCCTCCTGGACCAGAGACGAGCTGTGTCTCCTTCAACCAGGACACTACGTGAGTGAGGGACACAGAGGGACACAGAGGGACACAGAGAGACACAGAGGGACACAGAGGGACACAGAGGGACACAGAGAGACACAGAGGGACACAGAGAGACACAGAGGGACACAGAGGGACACAGAGAGACACAGAGAGACACAGAGGGACACAGAGGGACACAGAGGGACACAGAGGGACACAGAGGGACACAGAGGGACACAGAGGGACACAGAGGGACACAGAGGAGACACAGAGACACAGAGAGACACAGAGAGACACACACAGAGGGACACAGAGACACAGGACACAGAGGGACACAGAGGGACACAGAGGGACACAGAGGGACACAGAGGGACACAGAGGACACAGAGGGACACAGAGGGACACAGAGGGACACAGAGAGACACAGAGGGACACAGAGGGACACAGAGGGACACAGAGGGACACAGAGAGACACAGAGGGACACAGAGAGACACAGAGGGACACAGAGGGACACAGAGGGACACAGAGAGACACAGAGAGACACAGAGAGACACAGAGGGACACAGAGGGACACAGAGGGACACAGAGAGACACAGACCAGAGAGCATAAATGCTTTGTACCATTTTGTTTTCTTAACAGAGGGACTTTATGACAGATGACGACAAACACTGAGGATGACAAATGTTCTTGTTGACACAGACCAGAGAGCATAAATGCTTGTACCATTTTGTTTTCTCTAATCAGTAAATGTTTTATGTCCTCGTGTTTTTGGTTTTATCTCTCATGACATGTTCCTGTTTGAAAATAATAAAATGTTAAATTTTAAAATGTTAAATGTTCTTGTTGTTTCTCCTCGTGCAGGTCTCTGGTTCTTCTCTCTCATGTTAAATGTTCTTGTTGTTTCTCCTCGTGCAGGTCTCTGGTTCTTCTCTCTCATGTTAAATGTTCTTGTTTCTCCTCGTGCAGGTCTCTGGTTCTTCTTCTCTCTCATGTTAAATGTTCTTGTTTCTCCTCGTGCAGGTCTCTGGTTCTTCTCTCTCATGTTAAATGTTCTTGTTTCTCCTCGTGCAGGTCTCTGGTTCTTCTCTCTCATGTTAAATGTTCTTGTTTCTCCTCGTGCAGGTCTCTGGTTCTTCTCTCTCATGTTAAATGTTCTTGTTGTTTCTCCTCGTGCAGGTCTCTGGTTCTTCTCTCTCATGTTAAATGTTCTTGTTGTTTCTCCTCGTGCAGGTCTCTGGTTCTTCTCTCTCATGTTAAATGTTCTTGTTTCTCCTCGTGCAGGTCTCTGGTTCTTTCTCTCTCATGTTAAATGTTCTTGTTTCTCCTCGTGCAGGTCTCTGGTTCTTCTCTCTCATGTTAAATGTTCTTGTTGTTTCTCCTCGTGCAGGTCTCTGGTTCTTCTCTCTCATGTTAAATGTTCTTGTTTCTCCTCGTGCAGGTCTCTGGTTCTTCTCTCTCATGTTAAATGTTCTTGTTGTTTCTCCTCGTGCAAGTCTCTGGTTCTTCTCTCTCATGTTAAATGTTCTTGTTGTTTCTCCTCGTGCAGGTCTCTGGTTCTTCTCTCTCATGTTAAATGTTCTTGTTTCTCCTCGTGCAGGTCTCTGGTTCTTCTCTCTCATGTTAAATGTTCTTGTTTCTCCTCGTGCAGGTCTCTGGTTCTTCTCTCTCATGTTAAATGTTCTTGTTTCTCCTCGTGCAGGTCTCTGGTTCTTCGCTCTCATGTTAAATGTTAAATGTTCTTGTTGTTTCTCCTCGTGCAGGTCTCTGGTTCTTCGCTCTCATGGAGGTTTCAGGCTCTTCTCTCTGACCCAGGTGGACTCTCTGGACTGTATCTACAGCTCAGGTCTGTGTGTAAAACTCTCTTTATTGAGGCTCACGTTAGATAATTATTTTATTTCTCAGGGTCCGAGCACAACGAGCCTGACTGTCACTACAACTTTGAGGAAAATGTAACGGAAAGTGTAATGAGAAATCAGTGAAAGACTTTTTCAGTTCTTTAATCACTCTGCGATCGTAGGATCAGTCCAGATTTTCCAGGCAAATAGAAAAGTAACAATCAACAATCATTTTAAAGGGTTTTATTGTCCAAAGTACACTGTTAGCATGCTAGTTGTTGTTTATGCTTGCCTGAAAGTTGTGAAACGCTCTTATAAACTCATCTTGGTGAATAATTAGAATGTTCCAAGTGCATAAGATCAGTGAGGAGGAACTTTAGACCACTGCAAACTGTTTAAAATAAAGTCGTTCTGTTTTTCATCAGTGTTTTTCATGTCCTCCACAGACTGTCCCGACGTGGGGCTGGTGGAGCGGCTCTACGGCAGCTCTCTGGTCGTGGTGGTCAGATCTCAAACGCCGCAGGACCTCCACATCTACCACTTTAAGAAGGGCACCGAAATCTGCAGTTACACCTACCCTGAGCCTGTGCGAGCCGTCAAACTCAACAGGCAGGTGAGGAGTCACTCAAATCATCCTCCAAATAGATTTTTGTTGAGCTCTGTTCCATCATCAGAAACACGCCTGAGCTTTTGGCTGTTCTTCATTTGTGTTTGAGTGTTTTAGTGATGTCTCCAGGGCCGTGTTTGAATCATCTGTGTGGAGCTGTGAGGTGTTTGAGTCGTCTTTATGGAGCTGTGAGGTGTTTGAGTCGTCTGTGTGGAGCTGTGAGGTGTTTGAGTCGTCTTTATGGAGCTGTGAGGTGTTTGAGTCGTCTTTATGGAGCTGTGAGGTGTTTGAGTCGTCTGTGTGGAGCTGTGTGGTGTTTGAGTCGTCTTTATGGAGCTGTGAGGTGTTTGAGTCGTCTTTATGGAGCTGTGAGGTGTTTGAGTCGTCTGTGTGGAGCTGTGAGGTGTTTGAGTCGTCTTTATGGAGCTGTGAGGTGTTTGAGTCGTCTTTATGGAGCTGTGAGGTGTTTGAGTCGTCTTTATGGAGCTGTGAGGTGTTTGAGTCGTCTTTATGGAGCTGTGAGGCGTTTGAGTCGTCTTTATGGAGCTGTGAGGCGTTTGAGTCGTGTTATGGAGCTGTGAGGTGTTTGAGTCGTCTTTATGGAGCTGTGACGGAGGTTTGAGTCGTCTTTATGGAGCTGTGAGGTGTTTGAGTCGTCTTTATGGAGCTGTGAGGTGTTTGAGTCGTCTTTATGGAGCTGTGAGAGCGTTTGAGTCGTCTTCGTTATGGAGCTGTGAGGTGTTTGAGTCGTCTTTATGGAGCTGTGAGGCGTTTGAGTCGTCTTTATGGAGCCGTGAGGTGTTTGAGTCGTCTGTGTGGAGCTGTGAGGCGTTTTGAGTCGTCTTTATGGAGCTGTGAGGTGTTTGAGTCGTCTGTGTGGAGCTGTGAGGTGTTTGAGTCGTCTGTGTGGAGCTGTGAGGTGTTTGAGTCGTCTTTATGGAGCTGTGAGGTGTTTGAGTCGTCTTTATGGAGCTGTGAGGTGTTTGAGTCGTCTTTATGGAGCCGTGAGGCGTTTGAGTCGTCTTTATGGAGCTGTGAGGTGTTTGAGTCGTCTTTATGGAGCTGTGAGGGCGTTTGAGTCGTCTTTATGGAGCTGTGAGGCGTTTGAGTCGTCTTTATGGAGCTGTGAGGTGTTTGAGTCGTCTTTATGGAGCTGTGAGGTGTTTGAGTCGTCTTTATGGAGCCGTGAGGCGTTTGAGTCGTCTTTATGGAGCTGTGAGGTGTTTGAGTCGTCTTTATGGAGCTGTGAGGTGTGTGGTGGGAGTTAATCGCCACAGAAGTAAAGTCTCGTCTTTAAAGTCAGACTGATTCTCTGTTGTTGCAGAGACTCGTGTCGTGCCTTGGACAGTCCTTGTACATTCACAACATAAAGGACATGAAGCTGCTCCAGACGCTGATGGTCTCGTCCAATCCGTGCGGCGTCTGCGCCCTCTCCACCTCAGGCTCCGCCTCCTACCTGGCCTACCCCACCTGCCCCGACTCCGGAGAGCTGCAGATCTACGACGCCTCGGCTCTGGTGAGAACACCTCACAGGCAAAAAAGGAGCAAAAAAGTATTTATTCAGCCAACAACTGAAAATTCTCCCACTTAAAAAAGACGAGGTCTGTAATTTTCATCATAGTTTTACTTCAACTATGAGACAGAAAGAGGAAAGAATCAGGAAATCACTCTGTAGGATTTTTAATGAATTAATTGGTAAATTCCTCAGTAAATTTAGTATTTGTCAGGATTAGTGTCTCTCAGACGTGTAAGTTGTTCTTTCAGAGGCTCCTCTGTCCTCCACTCGTTCCCTGTATTAATGGCTCCTGTTTGACTCGTTCTCAGTATAAAAGACACCTGTCCACAACCTCAAACAGTCACACTCCAAACTCCACTATGGCCAAGACCAAAGACACGTCAAAGGAACCACAAACAAAACTGTGACCTGCACCAGGCTGAAGACTCAATCTGCAACAGGTGAGCAGCTCGTGTGAACAAATCAACTGTGGAGAATTATTAGAAAATGGAAAAAGACACTGATAATCTCCCTCCATCTGGGGCTCCACAAGATCTAATTTTCCCCGTGGGGTCAAAATGACACAAGAACGAGGAGCAAAACTCCCAGAACCACACGGGGGACCTAGTGAACGACCTGCAGAGGGACCAAAGTAACAAAGGCACCATCAGTAACACACTACGACCAGGGACTCAAATCCTGCAGAGACGTGTCCCTGATTCTTTCCTCTGTCATAGTTGAAGTGAAACTTTGACGAAAATCACAGGCCTCTCGTCTTTTTGTCTCTCGTCTTTTTGTCTCTCGTCTTTTTGTCTCTCGTCTTTTTGTCTCTCGTCTTTTTTTCTCGTCTTTTGTCTCGTCTTTTTGTCTCTCGTCTCTTTTTGTGTCTCTCGACTTTTTGTCTCTCGTCTTTTTGTCTCTCGTCTTTTTTGTCTCTCGTCTTTTTGTCTCTCGTCTTTTTGTCTCTCGTCTTTTTGTCTCTCGTCTTTTTGTCTCTCGTCTTTTTGTCTCTCGTCTTTTTGTCTCTCGTCTTTTTTGTCTCTCGTCTTTTTGTCTCTCGTCTTTTTGTCTCTCGTCTTTTTGTCTCTCACCTTTTTGTCTCTCGTCTTTTTGTCTCTCGTCTTTTTGTCTCTCGTCTTTTTAAGAGGAGAAGTTGAACAGTTGGTGCTGATAAAGACTTCTCTGCCCCACAGTGACTCTCTCACACTCTGTTCTCAGTCCACAGAGACACTGATCTCGGCTCATCACAGTCCTCTTGCAGCTCTCAGCTTTAATACCTCAGGCTCCCGACTCGCCAGCGCCTCCCTGAAGGTGAGGCGTGGTATTACACCTCACACAGATATAAGTGATGTTACTTCTGTTTCTTCGTCTTTTCCAGGGGACGGTCGTCCGAGTTTTCTCCGTCCCTCAGGGACAACGTCTCTTTGAGTTTCGCCGTGGCATGAAGAGGTCTCACTCCATCAGAACTGTCTCTCTGTCTCTCTCTGTCTCTCTGTCTCTCCCTCTGTCTCTCTCTCTGTCTCTCCCTCTGTCTCTCCCTCTGTCTCTCCTTCTGTCTCTCCTTCTGTCTCTCCTCTGTCTCTCTCTGTGTCTCTCTCTCTGTCTCTCCCTCTGTCTCTCCCTCTGTCTCTCCCTCTGTCTCTCTCTCTCTCTCTCTCTGTCTCTCTCTCTCTCTCTCTCTCTCTCTGTCTCTCTCCTCTGTCTCTCCTCTCTCTCATCTCCTTCTGTCTCTCTCTCTGTCTCTCCTCCTCTCTCTCTCTCTCTCTCTCTCTGTCTCCTCTCTCTCTGTCTCTCTCTCTCGTTCTCTCTCTCTCTCTCCCTCTGTCTCTCCCTCTGTCTCCTCCTCTCTCCCTCTGTCTCCTCCTCCCTCCGTCTCTCCTTCGTTCTCATCTCTCCCTCTGTCTCCTCCTCTCTCTGTCTCTCCCTCGTTCTCCTCTCTCCCTCTGTCTCTCCCTCTGTCTCCTCTCCTCTCTCCTCCTCTCTCTCTCCTCTCTAATCTCTCCCTCTCTCCTCTCGTCTCTCTCGTTCTCATCTCTCCCTCTGTCTCCTCCTCTCTACGTCTCTCCTTCGTTCTCATCTCTCCCTCTGTGTCTCCTCCTCTCTCCCTCTGTGTCTCCTCCTCTCTCCCTCTGTCTCCTCCTCTCTCCCTCTCTCTCTCCTCTCACTCCGTCTCTCCCTTGTTCTCATCTCTCCCTCTGTGTCTCCTCTCTCTCCTCTGTGTCTCCCTCGTCTCTCCCTTCGTTCTCATCTCTCCCTCTGTGTCTCCTCATCTCTCCCTCTGTGTCTCCTCCTCTCTCCCTCTGTCTCCTCCTCCCTCCTCTCTCCTTCGTTCTCATCTCTCCCTCTGTGTCTCCTCATCTCTCCCTCTGTGTCTCCTCTCTCCTCCGTCTCTGTCCTTCGTCTCTCTCTCTCCCTGTCTCCTCCTCCCTCCTCTCTCCCTCGTTCTCATCTCTCCCTCTTCTCTTTATTCTCTCGTTCTCAGGTGTGTGGACATCAGTTGTTTGTCCTTCAGTCCTGATGGACACTTCCTCTGTTCGTCCAGTAACACAGAGACGGTGCATGTCTTCAGACTGGAGCCTCCAGAGAACAGGTACTCCACCCGAACACACTCCACCCGAACATACTCCACCCGAACATACTCCACCCGAAAACACAGGTACTCCACCCGAAAACACTCCACCCGAACATACTCCACCCGAACATACTCCACCCGAAAACACAGGTACTCCACCCGAAAACACTCCACCCGAACATACTCCACCCGAAACCACTCCACCCGAACATACTCCACCCGAACATACTCCACCCGAACATACTCCACCCGAACATACTCCACCTGAACATACTCCACCTGAAAATACAGGTACTCCACCCGAAAACACTCCACCCGAAAACACTCCACCCGAACATACTCCACCCGAAAACACAGGTACTCCACCCGAAAACACTCCACCTGAACATACTCCACCCGAAAACACAGGTACTCCACCCGAAAACACTCCACCTGAAAACACTCCACCCGAACATACTCCACCCGAACATACTCCACCTGAAAACACAGGTACTCCACCCGAAAACACTCCACCCGAGCATACTCCACCTGAAAAACTCCACAGGCATACTCCACCCAAAGATACTCCACCCGAACATACTCCACCCGAACATTCTCCACCCGACCATACTCCACCCAAAAACACTCCACCTGAACATACTCCACCCGAAAATACAGGTACTCCACCCGAACATACTCCACCCGAAAATACTCCACCCGAAAACACACCACCTGAACACAGGCATTACACCCGGACATAGAGGTACACCGCCCAAAAACACAGGTACTCCACCCAGACACAGAGGTACACCGCCCCAAAACACAGGTATGACACCCGGACACACAGGTACAGGGTGGAGGAACAGAGCTGACTCCTGTGTGTTTCCAGGGTGGAGGAGCAGAGCTGACTCCTGTGTGTTTCCAGGGTGGAGGAGCAGAGCTGGGGTTCGTACGTGGGGAGGATGTTCTCTGCGGCGAGCTCGTTCCTCCCGGCCCCCGTGTCCCACATGATGAACCAGGACCGAGCCTTCGCCATCGCCCAGCTGCCCCGCCCCAGCCCCACGAGCATCTGCGCCCTGACTGTGTGAGGACACGGAGACAGACAGAGACAAAGACAGACAGACTGAGACAGACAGAGACAGACTGAGACAGACAGAGACAGAGACATCAGAGACAGAGACAGACCGAGACAGAGACAGAGACAGACAGAGACAGAGACAGAGACATCAGAGACAGAGACAGAGACAGACAGAGACAGAGACAGACAGAGACTGAGACAGAGACAGACAGACTGAGACAGACAGAGACAGAGACAGACAGAGACAGAGACAGACAGAGACAGAGACAGAGACAGACAGACTGAGACATCAGAGACAGAGACAGAGACATCAGAGACAGAGACAGACCGAGACAGAGACAGAGACAGACAGAGACAGAGACAGAGACATCAGAGACAGAGACAGACAGAGACAGAGACAGACAGAGACAGAGACAGACAGAGACTGAGACAGAGACAGACAGACTGAGACAGACAGAGACAGAGACAGACAGAGACAGAGACAGAGACAGAGACAGACAGACTGAGACAGAGAACAGACAGTTAGGTGTAGCTAGACAGAGACAGACAGAGTGTAGACAGACATGAGACAGAGTGTAGACAGAGACAGAGTTAGACAGAGTTAGACAGAGACAGACAGACAGGAGCATGACAGACAGAGACAGAGACAGACAGAGACAGAGACAGAGACAGAGACAGACAGACTGAGACAGAGACAGACCGAGACAGAGACAGACAGACTGAGACATCAGAGACAGAGACAGAGACAGACTTGTGTTTTAAAAGTGCTTTTTGAACAGCCGTGTTATGGTCATTAGCTAGCATGTAGTTAGAGTGTAATTAACATGTAGTTAAATTGTAGTTAGCATGTAGTTAGAGTGTAGTTAGCATGTAGTTAGAGTGTAGTTAGAGTGTAATTAACATGTAGTTAGATTGTAGTTAGCATGTAGTTAGAGTGTAGTTAGCATGTAGTTAGAGTGTAGTTAGCGTGTAGTTAGAGTGTAGTTAGTGTAGTTAGAGTGTAGTTAGCATGTAGTTAGTGTGTAGTTAGCGTGTAGTTAGTATGTAGTTAGCGTGTAGTTAGTATGTAGTTAGCATGTAGCAGGTTATCTTCTGCAGTGCCTCTGTTCGGTGCTCGGTTCTTGACCTGTTTTGTCGGTTCTTCTCACTCTAATCCTGTGTCAGATACAGACCGTCCACAGTGGACCTCGGTGTTTGGTTCTTGACTCGTCGGTTCTTGACTCGTCGGTTCTTGACCTTGTGTTTGGTTCTTGACCTCGTTGGTTCTTGACCTCGTCGGTTCTTGACTCGTCGGTTCTTGACTCGTCGGTTCTTGACCTCGTCGGTTCTTGACTCGTCGGTTCTTGACTCGTCGGTTCTTGCCCTCGTCGGTTCTTGACTCGTCGGTTCTTGACTCGTCGGTTCTTGACCTCGTGTTTGGTTCTTGACCTCGTCGGTTCTTGACCTCGTCGGTTCTTGACCTCGTCGGTTCTTGACCTCGTCGGTTCTTGACCTCGTCGGTTCTTGACCTCGTCGGTTCTTGACCTCGTTGGTTCTTGACTCGTCGGTTCTTGACCTCGTCGGTTCTTGACCTCGTCGGTTCTTGACCTCGTCGGTTCTTCTCACTCTGACCTTGTGTTTTAGGATCCAGAAGGTTCCTCGTCTGCTCGTGGCGACCTGTGACACTCTGTACGTCTTCACCTTTGACCCGGCCGAGGGGGGGAGGTGCTCGCTGTCCCACACACACCTGTGAGTCTGTCGTCTCTCGTGTTTTCTCTCTGTCTCTCCTCTCTCTCTCTCCTCTGTTTCTGTCCTTTCTCTCCTTTCTCTCTCTCCTCTGTCTCTCATCATCTCTCTCATCTCTCTCCAGTCTTAAGTTTTGTCATTTTTCTCAGTCTTTTCTTCAGTTTTGTCGTTTTTCTCTCTGTCTTTTCTTCAGTTTTGTCATTTTTCTCTCTCTCTTTTCTTCATTTTTGTCGTTTTTCTCTCAGTCTTTTCCTCAGTTTTGTCATTTTTCTCTCAGTCTTTTCTTCATTTTTGTCGTTTTTCTCTCAGTCTTTTTGAGGAGCGTCAGGGCCGGTCTGCAGGTCGTTTATTGGAGGCGTCTGATTGGTCCAGACCGGTGACGCCTTGTCCCACATACGCTGCGACGGCGGCCTTACCTCCCACTCCTGGCCCCGCCCCCGGCCCCGCCCTGGGGCTCGGCGCGGGCACACTCACAGGTGAGTCTGCCCCCTGCTGGACAGCCCACAGTACACTATTTTAAAAACACACCTGGTGCATATTTTTATTCTCTCAAACTGAAAACACTCTGTTCCACCTTGTGATGTCATCATGTGGTGATACAGGAAGTGCTCCACTGTGTTTTTAAACTCCACCTTCACTAGAATCATCTGGTTGATTTCAGCTCTGGAATTTCCACTTTTCTCGACTGAACTAAAGTTAAAAGGAGCTGTTAACGTGAAAACTACCACTTGATGACATCACAAGGTGGAACAGAGCGTTTTGAGCTTTGGAGATGTGACAGACTCATAATAAAGTGTGACTCAAACATGTGCACACGTGTGTGTGTCTGTGTGTGTGTGTGTGTCTGTGTGTGTGTGTGTGTATATGTGTGTGTATATGTGTGTGTATATGTGTGTGTGTGTGTGTGTGTCTGTGTGTGTGTGTGTCTGTGTGTGTGTGTCTGTGTGTGTGTGTGTCTGTGTGTGTGTGTGTGTGTGTGTGTGTGTGTCTGTGTGTGGTGTGTGTATGTGTGTGTACGTGTGTGTATGTGTGTATGTGTGTGTATGTGTGTGTGTGTATGTGTGTGTGTGTGTGTGTGTGTGTGTGTGTGTGTGTGTGTGTGTGTGTGTGTGTGTGTGTGCGTGTAGGTTACAGTGAGGACGGCGGCTGCAGAGACGGAGATCTGATCCCGGAGCATGAGTTGGCAGCAGGACCAGTGAGTCTGGACGACGAGAGCGAGTTTCCTCCAGTGAGACACACACATATACACACACACACACACATATATATACACACACATATATATACACACACACATATACACACACATACACACACACACACACACACACAAACCCCGTCTTAACGACTGTCAGAGGGACCACAGAGACAGAACTCAGGGAACAGTTTAACAAAGTTTATTTACAGTTTTTAAAGGTGCAAATGAAGGTCGATCAGACAGAGGAGCAGGTGTGTGGGGGAGGTGCAGGTGTGTGGGGGAGGTGCAGGTGTGTGGGGGAGGTGCGGGTGTGTGGGGGAGGTGCGGGTGTGTGGGAGGCGCGAACGAGTTTCACAAAGGTGTGTGGGGGAGGTGCGGGGTGTGGGGGAGGCGCGGGTGTGTGTGGGGGAGGCGCGGGTGTGGGGGAGGCGCGGGTGTGTGGGGGGGGCGCGGGTGTGTGGGGGGCGCGCAGGTGGTGTGTGTGGGGGAGGTGCGGGTGTGTGGGGGAGGCGCGGGTGTGTGGGGGAGGCGCAGGTCTGTGGGGGAGGTGCGGGTGTGTGGGGGAGGTTCTTGTTCTGTTCTCACTCTGTTCTCGTTCTGTTCTCGTCTGTTCTCACTCTGTTCTCGTTCTGTTCTCATGTTCTATTCTCACTCTGTTCTCATGTTCTCGTAGATCAAATGTCGAGATGGGAGTGACCGTGTTCTGGGCTCACTCACCTTCTCTCAGACGGAAAGTTTCTGCAAACTCTGAAGCAACGAGCTTGAAACGACGGTGACGACCGACAGAACCGAAGGACGACGAACAGAACAGAGAGACGACGAAAAGAACAGAGACGACGAAAAGAACAGAGACGATGAAAAGAACAGAGACGATGAAAAGAACAGAGAGACGACGAACAGAACAGAGAGACGAACGACAGAACAGAGACGACGAAAAGAACAGAGAGACGACCGACAGAACAGAGAGAAGACGAACAGAACCGAAGGACGACGAAAAGAACAGAGACGACGAAAAGAACAGAGACGACGAAAAGAACAGAGACGTGACCTCTGTGACCTCTGTGACCTCTGTGACCTCCGTGACGACAGAGTCGCGTTTTCACACGAAAAAATACAAACAAACATAAATAATCACTTCAACAAGTCCAAGCGGACGCTGAAAAGTACGACATAGAACTATAGAACATACATGACACATGTAACATATATGACACATGTAACATATATAACATATGTAACATATATGACACATATAACTTATATAACACATAACACATCTATAACATGTAAAAGACACAAATGACACAGGACAAACTTCTGAAGAGTCTGGGTCTGTTTCTCTTCATTCCATCACCTCCATCACCTCCATCACCTCCATCACCTCCATCACCTCCATCAGCTCCATCACCTCCATCAGCCCCAGTCTCTTTATTTTAGATAAAAACATTTCCTTTTGATGCACAAACCTTTTTATTTTGTTTTTAATGAAATGTCACATATTTAAACTCGAGTTTCGTCGTGAGTTTGGGGGAAACATGTTTATGTGAAAATGTGTTTTTATGTCAAAAAATCTGTAAATGTCGTTTCATTCACACAAACATTATTATCTCTGTTTTATCTTGTGATTTTACACCAACTTTATTATGACAAACTGAACATGAGAATATTTATATTTTTACAGGTTTGGTGTATTTTTCATCTGATCCTCTCCTCCTCCTCTCCTCTCTTCTCTACTCTCTCCTCCTCCTCTCTCCTCTCCTCCTCCTCCTCCTCCTCTCCTCTCCTCCTCTCTCCTCCCTCCTCTCCTCCTCTCCTCCTCTCTCCTCTCTTTTCTCTACTCTACTCTCTCCTCTCCTCTCTACTCTCCTCCTCCTCCTCTCCTCTCTCCTCCTCCTCTCTCCCTCCTCTCCTCCTCCTCCTCCTCTCTCCTCCTCCTCTCCTCTCTCCTCCTTTCCTCTCTCCTCCTCTCCTCTCTCCTCCCTCCTCTCTCCTCTCTCCTCCTCCTCCTCCTCCTCCTCCCTCCTCTCCTCCTCTCTCCTCCTCTCCTCCTGGAGTTTTCTTCTGTGCTGTATTTAAAGAACATAACTTGAGTTTTATTTTTATAAAAGTTTAAATCTGTGTCTCGAGTGTCAGATGAATCCAGTTCACTCCAGTGTCGTTGTAAAAGTTGTAAAAGTTGTAAAAGTTGTAAAAGTTGAAAACGTGTCGTTCTTTTGTTCAGTTTGTGCCTGAAGAACGTCATGAAACTGTCACTTTGCTCAGACCAAAGTGAATCAGACTCAATAAAACCTGAAACTCAGAGCTGCAGATTCTGTGACGTTTGAAACATGTTTCAGGACAAACTTCACAGAGTTTTACTCTTTTACTCAGTTACATTTACCTGAGGAACTTTTTTATAGAAACTGTACTTTTCCAGCACAGTACTTTTACTCCTACTTCAGAATATTTTTATTGAAGTAACACGACTGAAAAGTTTCTGTGGCACCTCCCACCGAGTCAAGACAAAATCTATGTTTCAGATCAAACATCAGATTTGTGCTTTTTTGTTTTTTTTGGTTTAGTTCTTCAAATGATCAGAGCCACATCTCGAGTTTCTCCTGTAGAACATGTCCTTTAGAACACGTCCTGTAGAACACGTCCTGTAGAACATGTCATGTAGAACACGTCCTGTAAAACACGTCATGTAGAACACGTCCTGTAGAACACGTCCTCTAGAACACGTCCTTTAGAACACGTCCTGTAGAACACGTCCTGTAGAACATGTCCTGTAGAACACGTCCTGTAGAGTCTGTCCTGTACAACACGTCATGTAGAACACGTCCTGTAGAACACGTCCTGTAGAACACGTCCTGTAGAGTATGTCCTGTAGAACACGTCATGTAGAACATGTCCTGTAGAACACGTCCTGTAGAGTCTGTCCTGTAGAAAACGTCCTGTAGAACACGTCATGTAGAACACGTCCTGTTGAACACGTCCTCCTGTAGAACACGTCCTTTAGAACACGTTCTATAGAACACGTCCTGTAGAACACGTCCTGTAGAACACGTCCTGTAAAAACACGTCCTGTAGAACACGTCCTGTAGAACATGTCCTGTCCTCCTGTAGAACACGTCCTGTAGAACACGTCCTGTAGAACACGTCCTGTAGAACCTGTAGAACACGTCCTGTAGAACACGTCCTGTAGAACACGTCCTGTGTAGAACACGTCCTGTAGAACACGTCCTGTAGAACACGTCCTGTAGAACACGTCCTGTAGAACACGTCCTGTCCTGTAGTAACACGTCCTGTAGAACACGTCCTGTAGAACATGTCCTGTAGAACACGTCCTGTAGAACACGTCCTGTAGAACACGTCCTGTAGAACATGTCCTGTAGAACACGTCCTGTAGAACACGTCCTGTAGAACATGTCCTGTAGAACACGTCCTGTAGAACACGTCCTGTAGAACATGTCCTGTAAAACGTCCTGTAGAACACGTCCTGTAGAACACGTCCTGTAGAACACGTCCTGTAGAACACGTCCCTGTAGACACGTCCTGTAGAACACGTCCTGTAGAACACGTCCTGTAGAACACGTCCTGTAGAACACGTCCTGTAGAACACGTCCTGTAGAACACGTCCTGTAGAACATGTCCTGTAGAACACGTCCTGTAGAACACGTCCTGTAGAACACGTCCTGTAGAACACGTCCTGTAGAACACGTCCTGTAGAACATGTCCTGTAGAACATGTTCTGTAGAACATGTTCTGTAGAACATGTCCTGTAGAACACGTCCTGTAGAGTCTGTCCTGTAGAACACGTCATGTAGAACACGTCATGTAGAACACGTCCTGTAGAACACGTCCTGTAGAACACGTCCTGTAGAACACGTCATGTAGAACACGTCCTGTAGAACACGTCCTGTAGAACATGTCCTGTAGAACACGTCCTGTAGAACACGTCCTGTAAAACACGTCCTGTAGAACACGTCCTGTAAAACACGTCCTGTAGAACACGTCCTGTAGAACACGTCCTGTAGTAGAACAGTCCTGTAGAACACGTCCTGTAGAACACGTCCTGTAGAACACGTCCTGTAGAACACGTCCTGTAAAACACGTCCTGTAGAACACGTCCTGTAAAACACGTCCTGTAGAACACGTCCTGTAGAACACGTCCTGTAGAACACGTCCTGTAAAACACGTCCTGTAGAACACGTCATGTAGAACACGTCCTGTAGAACACGTCCTGTAGAACACGTCCTGTAAAACACGTCCTGTAGAACACGTCCTGTAGAACACGTCCTGTAGAACACGTCCTGTAGAACACGTCCTGTAGAAACATGTTTTGTAGAACACGTCCTGTAGAACACGTCCTGTGTAGAACATGTCCTGTAAAACACGTCCTGTAGAAACACGTCCTTTAGAACACGTCCTGTAGAACACGTCCTGTAGAACACGTCCTGTAGAACATGTTTGTAGAACACGTCCTGTAGAACACGTCCTGTAGAACATGTTTTGTAGAACACGTCCTGTAGAACACGTACTGTAAAACACGTCCTGTAGAACACGTCCTTTAGAACACGTCCTGTAGAACACGTCCTGTAGAACACGTCCTGTAGAACATGTTTTGTAGAACACGTCCTGTAGAACACGTCCTGTAGAACATGTTTTGTAGAACATGTCCTGTAGAACACGTCATGTAGAACACGTCATGTAGAACATGTCCTGTAAAACACGTCCTGTAGAACACGTCATGTAGAACACGTCATGTAGAACACGTCCTGTAGAACACGTCCTGTAGAACACGTCCTGTAGAACATGTTTTGTAGAACACGTCCTGTAGAACACGTCCTGTAGAACATGTTTTGTAGAACACGTCCTGTAGAACACGTTCTATAGAACATGTTTTGTAGAACATGTTTTGTAGAACACGTTCTGTAGAACACGTCCTGTAGAACATTTTTTGTAGAACATGTTCTGTAGAAACTTTACTGTGGTTGATACAGAAACCTCCGGTAAAACCACAGCAGCTGCAGAGTAAAAAACAGTTTTTCGGTGAAACTCCAGTATCGGGGATTATTTTTTATCGTGATGATTTTGTCGATGTTCTGGGGGAAACTCTGGAAGATCCGCCGTGTTTGTGCAGGACAGAAAAAAGATTTAAACAGATCCATGTGTGAAACTCTCAGGGATAAAAGTCAAAAAACAGAAAACAGCCTGTACAGAGATATTTAAAGAACCCTCGTGTGTCAGATGTTTAAGCTTTTGGAAACAGAAAGTAGATTTTTACACTTTAATAAAATCTAAATAAAGATGCACATTGATGTTTCTCACGTGATATTTGTCCTGAACCTTTGAGGGTTAAGACTCGGGCCACAGTCACATTTATACATTAAAAACACGAGTGAATTAAAAAGAGACGAGAAAAACAATTAAAATGATTTTATTTAAAAAGAGTTTTAAAACTGAAATGAAAATCCTCAGATGTGACTGAAATAAAACGACGTTAAACACAAATTTATTTATTATAACAAAATATAAGTAAAAGTTCAAACGGTACAACATTAAACTTTATTACACAAAGATAAAATGACTAAAATACAATATAAAAAAGGCCTAAGAAATACAAATTTGCAAGTTTAAAATTACTAACAAAAAAACCCAAAACAAAGTAATCCCAGCTGGGCCCCTGAGAGTGTCCAGGGGCCCCACAGACTCACCTCAGACACTTCACTTTGACTTGACTTTATTTATTCATTTATTTCCAGACATTTCTGTTTTAAGTCAAAGAAGCAAACACAAAAACAGCAAAACAACAGAAAAACAAAGTAAAACTAAAGCTAAAGTAAAACAAAATGGTCAAACTAAACAAAATAAAATATTAAATATCAAGGCAACAAAACAGCAGCAGTTTTAGTCACAACAGAGTGAACTGGTGGTGCACTGCGCCCTCTGGTGGCTGAAGTTTGCAACGACACTAGAAAAAAAACAGAATATCAGAAATGAAATCACCCTGACACTGATCAGATCAGTGTGTGGAGGAAAACTACTTTCTCCAGATAAACTCAGACAAGATGAAAGTCACAGACCCACAGAAACATAGAGAAAGTGTCAGAGTCACCTCCAGTGTCTCTCTCTAAAACCTTCAACTCAGTCTGAATCTAGAGGTAATAATGGACTCAGACTTGAACTTTAACAGTCACATCAAATCAAGACATCTGCAGCTTTTTACATCTAAAAACACGTCAAAAATCAAAGGTAAACTGTCCAAACCAGACTCAGAGAGACTTATCCTGCATCTGTCTCCAGGAGGTTAGACGACTGTAACGTCTCACTGGCCTCTGCAAACGAGACAGAACAGAACATCCAGAACACTGCTGCGAGAGTCTGACTACAACCAGGAAGTACTTCACACATGTGTCTGTGTCAGGTGAGTACTTCACACACGTGTCCTGTGTCAGGTGAAGTACTTCACACACGTGTCTGTGTCAGGTGAAGTACTTCACACATGTGTCTGTGTCAGGTGAAGTACTTCACACATGTGTCCTGTGTCAGGTGAAGTACTTCACACATGTGTCTGTGTCAGGTGAAGTACTTCACACATGTGTCTGTGTCAGGTGAAGTACTTCACACATGTGTCTGTGTCAGGTGAAGTACTTCACACATGTGTCTGTGTCAGGTGAAGTACTTCACACATGTGTCTGTGTCAGGTGAAGTACTTCACACATGTGTCTGTGTCAGGTGAAGTACTTCACACATGTGTCCTGTGTCAGGTGAAGTACTTCACACATGTGTCTGTCTCTCACACTCTGAGGACTTCAGGACTGACTCCTTCTGGTCCAGAGTCGGGACTAAACCTGGAGAATCAGAGTTTCAATTTTTGCAGCTAAAACCTGTCTCACTTTCTGAAGATGTGACACAGACTCGACTCTGACAGTGTTTAAATCCAGGCTCAAAACTAATGAGATAAAAAAGATAAAACATTAATTTGAGACGACCAAGATCTCTCCTCAACAGCTCTGACCCTCTGACCCTCTGACCCTCTGACCCTGTCCTCTTCATCCTCTTCATCCTCTTCATCCTCTTCCTCCTCTTCATCCTCCTCATCCTCCTCATCCTCTGACCCCTGAAAAAACATGTTAAATGAATAAAATGGGACTTTACTGAAGCTGAAGAGTTATTAGATTTATTAGATGTGAGTTATTAGATTTATTAGATGTGAGTTATTAGATTTATTAGATGTGAGTTATTAGATTTATTAGATGTGAGTTATTAGATTTATTAGATGTGAGTTATTAGATTTATTAGATGTGAGTTATTAGATTTATCAGATGTGAGTTATTAGATTTATTACATGTGAGTTATTAGATTTATTAGATGTGAGTTATTAGATCCTGGGCTGAAACAAACTGAAACGTGGCGACTGTAGAAACATCGTGTAAAACCACACCACCAGGTGCAGCAGCAGAAGCAGATTTTCAGTGAAACTACAGAAATAAAGACTCTGTTTCATCGTGTTTGTTCGTTCAGTTTTACAGAGCTGCTCTCACGACGTCACATCACGACGAGCAGAACGAAACTCAGAGTCCAAACACGTCACTGTTTGACTGACTTTTGGGATCATTGAACTTTGGACTATATTTATCAGAACTTTGACCCAGTTAGTTTCTTTCACATTTAACCTGTCACAGTTTTATTTGTGATGTTTGAGGAGTTTTAATCACTTACAGTGAAGCATAAAAGTCTTTATTCATCCACCGACTGTTCAAGTTCTGCTCTTAAAAAGACGAGAGAGGTCATTTTCATCAGAAAAAAATCTGATTTTAAAGATTTTTTTTGCAAATGATGGTTTAAAATAAGTATTTGTTCACTAACAGAAGTTGGTCTCAACACTTTGTTCTTCTCTTTGCTGCAGTGACTCAGACGTTTTCTGTCTCAGGTTTTCTCTCTGTTGCTGTAGTTTGGTCCATTCCTCCTGCAGATCTCCTCTAGAGCAGTGATGTTCTGGGACTTTCACCTCCCTCCAAACATTTTCTCTGGGGGTTTTATCTGGAGACTGGGCCACTCAGGACCTTGAAAATGTTCTTCAGAAAAAGCCGCCTCCTTCGTCGTGTGTTTGGATCATTGTCTCGCTGAAAGACCCAGACACGTTTCATCTTCACTGCCCTCGCTGATGGAAGGAGGTTTTTCACTCAGAATCTCACGATACATGTCTCTTTCATTCTGTCTTTACACGGATCAGTCGTCCTGGTCCCAGAAAAACAGCCCCAGAGCCTGATGTTTCCTCATGCTCCACAGTAGGTCTGATGTTTCCTCATGCTCCACAGTAGGTCTGATGTTTCCTCATGCTCCACAGTAGGTCTGATGTTTCCTCATGCTCCACAGTAGGTCTGGTCTTTGGATCAGCTCAGCATCTTTCTCCAAACACCATGATCTGATCTTCTGACATTGTCCCAGTCTCTTCTGGATCATCCAAATCCAAACTTGAGACGGGCCTGGACATGTCCTTAATCAGGGGGACACGTCTCTGCAGGATTTGAGTCCCTGGTCGTAGTGTGTTACTGATGGTGCCTTTGTTACTTTGGTCCCTCTGCAGGTTTGCAGGACTAAACCTGGACTATACCAGGACTAAACCAGGTCTAAAACAGGACTAAACCTGGACTACACCAGGTCTAAACCAGGACTAAACCTGGACTAAACCTGGACTAAACCAGGACTAAACCGGGACTAAACCAGGACTAAACCAGGACTAAACCTGGACTAAACCAGGACTAAACCAGGACTAAACCTGGACTAAACCTGGACTAAACCAGGACTAAACCAGGACTAAACCAGGACTAAACCTGGACTAAACCTGGACTAAACCGGATCTAAACCAGGACTAAACCAGGACTAAACCAGGACTAAACCTGGACTAAACCGGGTCTAAACCAGGACTAAACCAGGACTAAACCAGGACTAAACCAGGACTAAACCGGGACTAAACCGGACTAAACCAGGACTAAACCGGGACTGGAACCAGGACTAAACCAGGGACTGGACTAAACAGGACTAAACCAGGGACTCTAAACTAAACCAGGACTAAACCAGGACTAAACCAGGACTAAACCAGGACTAAACCAGGACTAAACCTGGACTAAACCTGGACTAAACCGGGTCTAAACCAGGACTAAACCAGGACTAAACTAAATCCTGAAGAGTTCATATGAAGCACATGTTTTTGGGATAAATCCTGTTTCACTTTCGTCTCAGTTGAAGAGAAACTCGACTTTTTCTCACATAAAAACATTTTTATTTATACATATTTTCCTGAGCTGATAGAAAAGGACAATAAAAATGTAATGTCTTAGCTCAGTTACTCGAGTAAACGTGGATGTTTGAGTACGACCTTCGTCTGGAGCAGAAAGTGAAAGTGCCTCTGACTGAAACAGGAAACTGAATGTGGTCACATGACCAGAGGGGAATACCGCGGCTGTGGGTGTGCGGGTACTCCCTCCACCAGGCGCTCAAGGACAGATACACAGAACAGTACAAAATAAAAAAGTATACTTACTTATACTTTTACTTCAGTAAAAGTATTTAAGTACATATGTGACACAAGTATTTTAGAGAAAATGCAGTTTGAAAATATTAAAACTGCACAAACTTCCCTCAAAAACGAAACATTTTCACGGTGCTGACTTCACCTTTTCTCACTTTGTTTCATTTATATTTTTATATTTATTTGATTTGAAACATTCTGTTAAACTCTCAGCCTCCAGTGGAGAAAAAGTAAAAGTGCCTCATGTACTTTTACCTTTTTACTTTCCACCTCTGAAATCACAAATCTCGGCCTTTCCCCTTTCACTTTTCTCTTTCCCGTCTGCTGGATAAATATGCTGCATCTCTGTGGCCTTCATCAGTGCTGCTCATCTTCACACGTCAGGATTTACAGGACACGAGGTTCTCCAGGACGTTTCTCCAGGACGTTTCTCCAGGACGTTTCTCCAGGACGTTTCTCCAGGACGTTTCTCCAGGACGTTTCTTCAGGACGTTCCAGGACGTTTCTCCATTTCTTCAGGACGTTTCCCAGGACGTTTCTCCAGGACGTTTCTCCCAGGACGTTTCTCCAGGACGTTTCTCCAGGACGTTTCTCCAGGTCGTTTCTCCAGGTCGTTTCTCCAGGACGTTTCTCCAGGTCGTTTCTCCAGGACGTTTCTCCAGGACGTTTCTCCAGGTCGTTTCTCCAGGACGTTTCTCCAGGACGTTTCTTCAGGACGTTTCTCCAGGACGTTTCTCCAGGACGTTTCTCCAGGACGTTTCTCCAGGACGTTTCTCCAGGACGTTTCTCCAGGTCATTTCTCCAGGACGTTTCTCCAGGACGTTTCTCCAGTGCAGGAGTTTAAGCTCAAACATCTGTTATATTTGATCATTACTTCACTCCTCTGAGATGTTTCTACATGTGATGTTTCTGGGTCTGACAGCAGCGTCTGCAGCTTCAGCTTCAGCTTCAGCTTCAGCTTCAGCTTCAGCTTCAGCCTGTGACAGTTTGAGGCTCTTCAGCACAAACACGGAGCGATGTCTCAAACAGCTCAGGCACATGGTAAGAATCTACTTTACAGAATACTTTCGTGACACTGCTGTTTCATCTGCGGCTCGGCCTCGTGTTCGTCTGTCGTCTGGAGACGTCAGACAAAAACTCTGATCGTCTCATGTTTATTATAAAAATAATATCACAAAACATGAGAGACGAGGACGACCCCGAACAAAGAAGTACTTCTATATTTATAATCCACAGAACGATAAAACTACAGAACTACAGGACGGACTCTGGACACGTCTTTTTCAGATTTTCAGGTTTTTGAGGCTTTAAGTCCAGAGTCTGAGTCTGATCTGTGTCTGAGACTCGATTTACTCATTTACTGATTTACTGATTTCTTGGACTGTTCTTTGTACTTTTATTTGTACTTAAGTTATTTTAAAGTATCATGGCACAGAACATTTTTTGGCTCCTCCTCTTCTCGTTTAAAGATCTTAATTATTATTTTCTTGTTTTATTTGAATAATGTTTAAATGTTTCTTGTTTTATTTGAATAATGTTTAAATGTTTCTTGTTTTATTTGAATAATGTTTAAATGTTTCTTTTCAGGCCGTATCGCTGGAGACTGACGTCCATTTTCCAAACAGACTCTACAAACGCATCAGCCGCCAGAACGTGAGCTTTTATTTGAAACATTTTAAATGTTCAGATTCAGTTTTGGCTGGAATGTTCCGCAGTGCAGCATTAAACCTGTTGATCCTGTGTTTCAGGCCGACTCTCAGCTGGTGTTTGTCCAGGAAAACCTGCAGCACATCTTCAGTCTCTATCGTCATGGAAACCTGAGTCGTTTGGGCTGGGACGTGAGCAGCTTCCTGTCTGCGCTGGACAGACACCTGTCCTGTCTCCGCCCCTGTGTAAGCCCCGCCCCCTTTCCTCCACTTTTACTCTGAGGATTTATTTAAACTTCCTGTTCTACCACGGTCACCTCCTCAAACTCACGCCTCGTCTTTTCCACCTTGTGATGTCATGAAGTGGTAGTTTAAAGGTTCATGTTCAGCCTCAGACGACCTTCTTTACTCTGGAATCCTCTGGAATCCTCTGGAATCCTCTGGAATCCTCTGGAATCCTCTGGAATCCTCTGGAATCCTCTGGAATCCTCTGGAGTCCTCATACTCATTTTATCTTTGAACACTTTTACCTTCTGTTCAGTCGAGTCTGTTCTGTTTTTCTGACTGAAGCAGTTTCAATGAGGCTAAAACATCAGCTGTAACTTCAAACTTGGACGAATCCAGGACTGAAATGATCAAAATGACTCGACTGAAGTGTGAAGACTTTAAAAACACAGTGTAACATTTCCTGTATTACCACCTGATGACATCACAACGAGGAACAGAGTGTTTTTAATTTGAGAAAAAGAAGACAGCCTAAATATCCAGGAGTTAACAACACAGAGACGACACTCAGCAGCTTCAGTTTGTTGAGCTACACTAAGTGAGCACTGTGCCTGAGACACACTCAGCATCAGCATCTGCTCTATTGTTCTCTTTGTTGGCTTTGGGTCTGAGGGTGGAGTTACAGCTGAGGGTGGAGTTACAGCTGAGGGTGGAGTTACAGCTGAGGGTGGAGTTACAGCTGAGGGTGGAGTTACAGATGAGGGTGGAGTTACAGCTGAGGGTGGAGTTACAGCTGAGGGTGGAGTTACAGATGAGGGTGGAGTTACAGCTGAGGGTGGAGTTACAGATGAGGGTGGAGTTACAGCTGAGGGTGGAGTTACAGCTGAGGGTGGAGTTACAGCTGAGGGTGGAGTTACAGCTGAGGGTGGAGTTACAGCTGAGGGTGGAGTTACAGCTGAGGGTGGAGTTACAGATGAGGGTGGAGTTACAGATGAGATGCTGAGGGTGGAGAGGGTGGTTACAGCTGAGGGTGGAGTTACAGCTGAGGGTGGAGTTAGCTGAGGGTGGAGTTACAGCTGAGGGTGGAGTTACAGAGGGTGGAGTTACAGATGAGGGTGGAGTTACAGCTGAGGGTGGAGTTACAGCTGAGGGTGGAGTTACAGATGGACAGAGGTGATGATCCTCAGAGGAGGTTTGTGTCTCTGAGATGAACATCAGACTGTCGTCCTGAGCTGCTCCGTCCTCAGATCCAGCAGGAATCTGACCAGAACCGAGAGACTCGGACGAGCAGAAGAACCTCGTCTCTAAAACGTTTTGTCCAGTGATTGTATTTTTTTCTTGTGTGTCTGAAACATAAACATCTGTCCAGGTTTGAAAAGGAAACAGAAAAAAAAACAAACCCTTTAAAGTCTCGTTGTGTGTTTCAGGTTTTCACAAATCACACCGAGCGTCTGGATGTGAGCAGATACTACCACCGCCTGGAGAACGCCACCCAGAGGACGGTGAGTGTAATGACAATGACACCACCTAGAGGACAGTAAGTGTAATGACAATGACACCACCTAGAGGACAGTAAGTGTAATGACAATGACACCACCCAGAGGACAGTAAGTGTAATGACAATGACACCACCCAGAGGACTGTAAGTGTAATGACAATGACACCACCTAGAGGACAGTAAGTGTAATGACAATGACACCACCTAGAGGACAGTAAGTGTAATGACAATGACACCACCTAGAGGACAGTAAGTGTAATGACAATGACACCACCTAGAGGACAGTAAGTGTAATGACAATAACACCACCTAGAGGACAGTAAGTGTAATGACAATGACACCACCTAGAGGACAGTAAGTGTAATGACAATAACACCACCTAGAGGACAGTAAGTGTAATGACAATAAGACCAACCTCAACCACATTTCAAAGTCCTAAAGTGGGACGTACCTGTAGGTGGAGCTACAGAGTCTCATTACAAACATATTTTAACGTCATTAATACAAATGTTGGTCCTTGTTTCGTGTTTAAAACGTTTCATATAAAACACTTTTCCTCCTCAGAACGGAAGTTTGACGCTGTGGCAAAAGATCAACCACGTCACTCGAATTCACCTGTACCGCCTCAACGACTTGGTCCTGTCCATCCTCCAGGCGACCACCAGAGGGCGCTACGGCAGAGAGACGGGCCCTGAACACATCATCGGCCCAACAGCCCCTGAACGCACCAGCACAGGCAACGCCAGAGGAACAGGCCTCGAACGCATCATCGGGACAACAGCCCCTGAACGCACCACAAGAGGGCGCCACATACTTCATCACTGACCCTGAGCCATAACATTTATTTATTTATTATTATTTATTTATTTGATAATTTATTATTTATTTATTTATATATTTGTTTATTTATTTATTTATGTATTATTTTTTTATACATGTATTGATTTAATATTTTTATATATTTATTTATTAAAGAATTGTATTGACATCACTGTTCTCTGGACGTTTGCTTTGTTTAAACTTGAATCTGAGTCTTAAAGGCGTCAGCAACCCGCGACTCTGAATCCACATACGGCTCTTTCTCCCTCATATTCTGGCTCTTTCTCCCTCACACTGCGGCTCTTTTTCCCTCACGCTGCGGCTCTTTCTCCCTCACAATCAGGCTCTTTCTCCCTCATGGAGGCGCTCTTCTCCCTCACACTGCGGCTCTTTCTCCCTCATATTCAGAATGAAGAATCAGAATCATTTTTGATTATGGAGGCGACACTGAACCTGTGAAAGAAGCAGATGAAGCACAGAGTCACAGACTGAGTCACAGACCGAGTCAGAGTCGGGTCGGTGTAAAAAATACTGTATTTAGAGAAGAATCACAGACGTGTACAAAGAGCACAGAGTCACAATCAGTACAAATATCACAACAAGACTGACAGGTAGAGGTCAGCGGGTCAGAGCCGGGTCAGAGCCGGGTCAGAGCCGGGTCAGAGCCGGGTCAGAGGGTCAGAGCCGGGTCAGAGCTGGGTCAGAGCCGGGTCAGAGCCGGGTCAGAGCCGGGTCAGTGGGTCAGAGCCGGGTCAGAGCCGGGTCAGAGCCGGTCAGAGCCGGGTCAGAGCCGAGTCAGAGCCGGGTCAGCGGGTCAGAGCCGGGTCAGTGGGTCAGAGCCGGGTCAGCGGGTCAGAGCCGGGTCAGCAGACAGGACTGGGCTTCACAGACTGACCGTCACTGGGTAGAGTACCACAAACTGTACTCGAGTAAGAGTAACGTTACTTCAAAATAATATTACTCAAGTAGAAGTACAAAGTAGTGGATCTAGAAATGACTCAAAAGTAAAAAAGTATTTGGCAAAAGTTGTGGTTGAAACTGTCAGGACGTAACATCTGATTTATAACTGAAGTAAAAGTATTTTGAAGGACAAAACATTAAATAATGTGCAAAATCTGCAGTTTTTCAAAGGACAGACACAAAAATGAGACAAGACATCACATTATTTCAGTGTCAACACAGTCAAGAGTCACCAAAACTTACTCCAGAGAAATGTTACATCCATGAAAATAACTGTTACATCCATGAAAATAAATAAATCCATGAAATATCACTCAAGTAGAAATAAAAGAAAAGTGTAACAGAGTAAATGTAAGTACTCCCCACCTCAGCTTTGGTCCAGAACATAAACACGACCACAGACACAAACCACTGTCACACCCCGGGAGGCACGGGTCACACCCCGGGAGGCACGGGACACACCCCAGGAGGCACGGGTCACACCCCAGGAGGCACGGGTCACACCCCAGGAGGCACGGGTCACACCCCAGGAGGCACGGGTCACACCCCAGGAGGCACGGGTCACACCCCAGGAGGCACGGGTCACACCCTCAGGGACACGGGACACACCCGGGAGGCACAGGTCACACCCCGGAGAGATAGACCCCAGGGTCACACCCCAGGAGACACGGGTCCACACAAACGGGAGGCACAGATTCACACCCCAGGAGACACGGGACACACCCCAGGAGGCATGGACACACCCCAGGAGACACGGAACACACTTGGACACGGAACACACCCCAGGAGCACGGGACACACCCCAGGAGGCACGGAACACACCCCAGGACAGACACCGAAGAGGATCATGGGACAGGGAAGACTCGTACCACAAGATGTTACCAAATAAAACTGCCACAAGATTCAACACAAAGAAATCTGTGAGATGTGATCGATTTGTTTGTAAATGACTTGGACAAGAAAAGGTTTATACACACAGCCCCGTTCACACACAGCCCCGTTCACACACAGCCCCGTTCACACAGACAGCCCCGTTCACACAGACAGCCCCGTTCACACACAGCCCCGTTCACACACAGCCCCGTTCACACAGACAGCCCTGTTCACACAGACAGCTCCGTTCACACACAGCCCCGTTCACACACACAGCCCTGTTCACACACAGCCCCGTTCACACACAGCCCCGTTCACACAGACAGCCCTGTTCACACAGACAGCCCCGTTCACACACAGCCCCGTTCACACACACAGCCCCGTTCACACACAGCCCCGTTCACACACACAGCCCCGTTCACACACACAGCCCTGTTCACACACAGCCCCGTTCACACACACAGCCCCGTTCACACACACAGCCCCGTTCACACACAGCCCCGTTCACACACAGCCCGTTCACACACACAGCCCTGTTCACACACACACCCCCGTTCACACACACAGCCCCTGTTCACACACACCAGTTCCCACGTCAGCCCCATTCACACACAGCCCCGTTCACACACACAGCCCCGTTCACACACACAGCCCTGTTCACACACACAGCCCCGTTCACACACACAGCCCCGTTCACACACACAGCCCTGTTCACACACAGCCCCGTTCACACACAGCCCCGTTCACACACACAGCCCCGTTCACACACACAGCCCCGTTCACACACACAGCCCTGTTCACACACAGCCCCGTTCACACACACAGCCCCATTCACACACAGCCCCATTCACACACAGCCCCGTTCACACACACAGCCCCGTTCACACACAGCAGCCCTGTTCACACACACAGCCCCGTTCACACACACACAGCCCGTTCACACACACAGCCCTGTTCACACACAGCCCCATTACACACAGCCCCATTCACACAGACAGCCCCGTTCACATACAGCCCCATTCACACACACAGCCCCGTTCACACACAGCCCCGTTCACACACACAGCCCCGTTCACACACAGCCCTGTTCACACACAGCCCTGTTCACACACACAGCCCCGTTCACACACAGCCCCGTTTACACACACAGCCCCGTTCACACACACAGCCATCCAGGTATCTGTCAGTACACAGACAGGACTCATTTTCCTTCATTTTTCACCTGCAGTTTCCAGGTAAATTCCAGGTAAATGTCAGTCCTGTCCTTGGTTTGGAGCTTGTTTCCTGTTTCCTCTAAACCAGGGCTGGACAAACTCTGACACTCGGGCCATAGTGAAAAAAATGTTTGAGTGTGTAAATTTGCTCTTAACCTCTGACCTGTAGCCACTCGTTCCTGCGTTAGCCGTTTGCTAGCGTAGACGCCGTGCTTCGCAGCAAAGTGACGCCTGATATTTCCTGATGTGTCTGCGACTGTTTCTTGGTGTATCAGGCACAGCCTTTGATCAGACTAAAGTGAAAAAATATTCTGCTGTCCACTTCATATTAAACACTCTGCGCTCACGATGCACTTTTTCAATATAACTTGGTCACGTTCGGCCGGATCAATAAACCCAACGGACCATGTGTGGCCCCCGGGCCGTAGTTTGCCCACCTCTGGTTTAATGGTTCCATTCCAGCCCCAGTTTAAATGATGCAGCAGCACATGACTCTGTGAGAACAACAGACACACGCAGGTCCAGAACACTGCTGCTCAGCTCTAGAACCAGGAAGTACTTCACACATGTGTATGTGCTCAGCTCTAGAACCAGGAAGTACTTCACACATGTGTATGTGCTCAGGTCTAGAACCAGGAAGTACTTCACACATGTGTATGTGCTCAGTCTCCAGAACCAGGAGGTGAAGTACTTCACACATGTGTGTGTGCTCAGTACTTCACAAATCAGGGAAGTACTTCACACATGTGTCCTGTGTCAGGTGAAGTACTTCACGTGTCCTGTGTCAGGTGAAGTACTTCACACATGTGTCCTGTGTCTCTGGCTCCTCATGTGTGAACAGACCTGGTCCTGGGGCTTGTTCTTGTGTGAACGGGGCTCAGAACATTTTGTACTCGGTGACATACTGGGCCCTGTGTGAAAGGGGCTGACGTCTCTGGAGAAGTTGTAGATCCAAACACATCTCTACAATGAAACTAAAAGTGTGAACTGAGCTGAGTTAAAGGTGCTCTGTGGAACTTTTCTGGTGGAGTTTTGTGACCTGTTCGTCTCAGTGGAAACGTCATCACTCTGTCACTTTGTCTAGAATGTTCCACTGAACAGAGGAACATGTTTCTTTTCCACGGACATGAGCCGGTGACGTCACCAGGTCAAGTCACAGGTGAGTTTGTGTTTTTAAGGTAAATGTCCAAGCAAAACAATGACATCTCTATGGAGACAAACAGCCCCGCCCACTGAAGAAAAGTTACATAATGCACCTTTTGTGTGTCCCTCAGACGTCCAGGTCTGATCCATCACAAAAGAAAAGTAAAATCTGTCACTGGACAAAAAGTTTCAGAGTGAAGACGTTTCTCTGCTCGTCCAAGTCTCTTCTTCAGTTCTGGTCAGATTCCTGCTGGACACTGACTTATATCTGTCTGAAGGAGGCGCTAACAACACTGAAACTGAAGTTTTTGTCTCTAGTTTCAGTTTGTGGCTCGGTCTTGTGCACTGTGCCTGAGACATAATTAACATTAACTATTAGCATCCTGCAGCTCTGTTATTTGTTTGTTTTGGGTCTGAGGACGGAGTTAAAGATGGAGGACGGGTGAAGTCTGAGGCCTCCATTCCTCTTTAAACAAGGACTGTCTTTCCTGACAAAAATATCTGAACCTCAGTCTCTTCAGAGGAGGTTAGTGTGTTTGAGATGTGGATGAACATCAGACTGTGGTCCTGAGCTGCTCTCTCTCTGTTGGTTCTTTCTCTTATGTCTGTTTAGTTTCTCCAGTGTGACTCTCTTCTCTCTTCACTTCACTGATGGAGTCGACACATCACTTTGTTTATGTCTCAGAGTTTTGTCCAAAAGCTTCAGAGAATTTTCAGAGTTTGAAATTTCGGTCTTTTTCAAACCTACAAACACTTTAAGACAAACTGGTTCATCCAAAGGACAAAACCCCCAAACCTCAGCCGCCAAACAGAAAGTGTAAAACAGCTGTTTACAGTTTCAGAGTCGTTAGCGCCTCCTTCAGACAGATATAAGTCAGTGTCCAGCAGGAATCTGACCAGAACTGAAGAAGAGACTTGGACGAGCAGAGAAACGTCTTCACTCTAAAACTTTTTGTCCAGTGACAGATTTTATTTTTCTTTTGAAGTTTTCATTTTGCTAAACTCTTGTCTGATCTTGTCCTCGTGGAGCTGGTCTCTCGTCTTGTGGGACTCGTGTCTCTGTAAATCAGTGTAAAAACACAGAGGAGCTGGTTGTGTGTCTGGGTTCACTGTCGGCTGTGGGGTCTGGAGGTCCCGGGTCACTGTGAGAAGGTGGTGACCCAGTGCTTCTTCCTCTTGGAGTCTTTTTGAGGCGGGGGTTGGATGAGGAAGCCGTCGGCGTCGGTGCAGCTGTGCTGGGCCCGGGGGCCCACGGTGCCCTGGTGCAGAGTGGTGGGCCACGGGCCACGACGCACGAAGAACCCACACTGAGGACAGAGGGCGATAGAGAGTCAACTTAACCTAAAGACTGACCGGGTCAGCTGTATGTATGACAGAGCATAAAGAGAGTATATACTGTATATATGATAGAATATAGAGACTATATACTGTGTATATGATAGAATATCTATCTATATACCAGTGCTGTGTCCCACAAGTGGGGTAGCCTAGACAGGGCACACACTCCCGTTCCCTCCCTCCTTCCCCTCCCCAAACCCTCCCTCCTCGCGACTCTCCATCTCCCCCATCTGCACCAGCGTCCCCTCCCCACCACCATCACCACTCTCCTCTCATTGCCTACAACCTCTGCCGAGGAGGCCAAGCCCGCACTGACGTCCACCCGCCCCCCCATCCATGCACACGGACAGCCGAGGGGCAGCCAGCGTACCCGAGTCGAACACCCCCGGGACCCGCCATAGGCGACACGAAGGAAGCAACCGGCCAGACTCAGAGTGCAAAAACAGACCACCACCAGCACCCCAGGAATCCTCCAGAGGACCACACAGGGACAGCCGCTGCACCCAGAAAGGGACAACGAGCACCCAGGCGCACCTCCCGTCCATCACCCATCACCGCTGCTGATCTATTGTCCTATTTTCCCCTTTCTCCCAACATTTTTTTTCTTATCCTGTGTTGCCCTATATTGTGTATATGTGTGTATGCTATATATATGTATGTGTATATATATATATATTGTGTCTAAATGCATTAAAAAGGAGGACATTGTCCTGCAGGCCTAAGTGTAGATATTCAGCTTGCCCTAACTAAGAAATGATGCATTAAAAACAAACTAAAAACATTGGGAGAGAGGGACCAGGTTTCAAATTACAGCAACAATAATAGCAAAACCAGAGGTGCACCCAGACACTGCTGCCCCCGTCCAAGCACCCCTGTCCACCATACAAACCCCCAAAGAACCCCGGATCCAGATGGCCATCCGGATCACACACCAAGCACCAGCCAGCCGCTCCCTCGGTCCCCCACGACCAGGCCCGGTGGCGATACCACTCAAGCCCACCAACAACCCCCCCAACAACCCTGCACCCAGACGGACACGCGGGCCAACGCCAGCACAAACCAACGTCCCCGAGAGGCACCAACCCAATATAGTTGTGATGATGTTGGGGAACGGACACCTTGGTTTAAGGTTTAAGGATTAAGGATTGAGGATTGAGGACTGGTCTAACCCCACCACACTGCACCAGGGTCAGCTGCACAGCCCAGTGTGGGCACTTCCACAGCAGGGCCTCAGCCGAAGCTGGTTTCCCCTGCCGCTTCATACCAAGACCCAGTCCTCAACCACGCCCCATCCATTCATTCATACACCACCACTCTCTCCATTCATCCCTGTCCTGAGCAGCCTCTCTCCCTTGCACCACAGTCATCCCTCTTGCATTCAACGCTCTTCTTACACCCTCTGTCCAACCCATTCGCGGTCTTCCTCTCATTCTCACTCCACTCACATCAGATTCATACACCTTTTTCACCAGCCGCTCCCTTTCCATTCTCTCAACATGCCCAAACCATCCCAAAGCCTTTTGCTCTGCTCTATCAGCCAACTCTCGCAACACACCAGTTCTCTCTCGGATTTCTTCATTTCTCACACGATCCATGCGCGTCACACCACACATACTCCTCAGACATCTCATCTCAACGACATTCAGCTTCCTCTTCTCTGCAACTTTCAAACTCCATGTTTCAGCCCCATACAACGCAGCAGGCACCACCACACCCTCATACAATCTCCTTTTTCGCATCCATTCCCAGTGACCTACATTCAAAAACTCTCTTCATCCCCCCCCATATCTTCGTACTTCATTCATTCTAAACTCTACCTCACCCCCTATTCCACCATCCACACCAACATGCGACCCCAAATACTGAAAACACTCTACCTCTTCCAACAACTCCCCATTTAGTGCCACATCAACCTACGTTCATCCTTTGACCTCGTGCACCTCATCACCTTACTCTTATTCACATTCACTCTCAACTTCCTTCTGTCGCACACCCTCCAAACCCTCAAACTCCTCAACCAAACGTGACAGGCTCTCCTCTGAATCAGCCACTAGTGCAGTATCATCTGCAAACAACAACTGATTCATACTCCATTCGCTGCCATCAACATTCACCATCCTCACACCCTTTCCTGACACTCTTGCATTCACCTCTTTTACCACACCATCCATATACACATTAAACAACCACGGAGACATCACACATCCCTGACGCAAACCAACCCTCACAGAGAACCACTCACTCATGTTATTTCCCCTCTCTCACACACGCTCTACTGTTTCTATAAAAACTCTTCACACCTTCCAATAATCTACCATCGATACCATACAAACTCAACACAAACCACAACGCCTCTCTATCAATCCTATCATAAGCCTTCTCTAAATCCATAAACGCCCAAAACACCTCCCTCCCCTTAGCCAAATACTTTTCACACACCTGTCTCACAGCAAAACACCTGGTCCACACATCCTCTACCTCTCCTGAAACCACACTGCTCTTCACCAATCATACACTCAGTCCCCTCTACTACCCTATTAATCAACACTCTCCCATACACCTTGCCTACAACACTCAACAGACTAATACCCTATAACTACTACAGTCATACTTATCACCCTTACCCTTGTACAGTGGAACCACACACACGCACTCTCCCAGTCACAGGGCACCTGCCCCCTTACAAAAAACACACATTCAACAATCTCACACACCACTCAATCACACTCGCTCCACCACACTTCAAACATTCCACAGTACATCCATCCACACCTGCAGCCTTTCCTGCTTTCAACTTTCCCCACAGCTTGCTCAACTTCCTCTCTCGTGATCAACGCTTCATTCAACTCTCCCAATACATTCAGTCTGCTTTCCCTGCCATCCGTCACAATCACAGCATCCCTGTCTTCCTCCACATTCAACAGCCTCTCAAAATACTCCGCCCACCTCTTCCTTACTGCATTTCCCTCATTCAGCATCCTTCCATCCTCTGTTTTCACTTTCTCCTCCCTCCCAGCCACACTCCTTTCGCACTCTTTTCACCTCCTTCCAAAACATTTTTCTTGTTCTCCCGAAAATTATCAGTCAACTGTCTGCCCCACCTTTCGTCCGCAGCCACTTTTGCCTCACGCACAGCTCTCTTTGCATCACTTCTCTTCTCCTTATAACACTCATTCGACTCCCTGTCCTTTCTGCAGCCATACTTCATACGCACGTCTCTTCTCAGTTACAGCCAACCTAACATCCTCGCACCACCATTCACTTCCCTTTCTTACACCACCCCAACACGTCTCATACCACATACTTCCTCCGCACACCCAACCACTGCACTCTTGAACTGTTGCCATTCTTCCTCCACACCAACAACCATCTGATCCTTCACCTTATTCCATCTGTCACCTATTTTCTCCTGATACTCACACACACTTTCTCTCTGTTCTTCAAAACATTCACTCGCAAAACTTCTCTTACATCCCCACTCTTTCTCGATCTCACCCATGGCATACCCACACGCAACCTTCCTTCCACCAAATAATGATCAGACATACCTCTCACACTCTCTCCCTCCTCACACTTACATCCAACAATCTACTACATGCAAACTTTGAAACCACCACCACATAGTCCATCAATGCTTTATCAACCACTCTTCCACCATCCTGCCTCACCCACGTATACTTATGAATCTCTTTCTTCCTGAACCATGTATTCCCAATCACCATCTCTCTCTCAGTGCACATTCCTATCAGTCTCTCGCCACTATCATTCTTTCCAGGTACACCATGCACGCCAACCACACCCTCAATTTTCTCATCACCCACTCTAGCATTCAGATCTCCCATCAGCACTACATTCACATTTGCTCCAAATCCTTGCAGGCACTCATCCAAGTCATTCCAAAAAGTCACTCTCTCCTCTTCATTCCTCTCACTGCCAGGCCCATACGCACTCACGAATATCCACAACTCATTCAGAAATTTCACTTTTACCCACATCAGTCTTGGTGAAATCTCCTTCCATTCAACCACACATCGTCTCACCTCACAACTCACCAACAAAGCCACGCCTTCTCTTGCTCTCCCACTCTCTACACCAGACATTCTCCCACTCACACCTCCAAACACACACTCCCCCTTCCCTTTCATCTTTGTCTCACTCAGTGCTAACACACTCATTTCCCTTCCTTCACACATCCTTCCAATCAAATCTCTCTTACTTTCATTCGTACTGCACCCACGCACATTCAAGGACCCAATCCTTAGGGTTTGGGGAGACAGCCTCCCCTTCCCAACTCTACCCTGTCTATTTCTAGGAAACAGTTTACAGGGGAGAGGATTCCCAGTCCTCTCGCCCCGTCCCTTTTAGTCGCCTTTTACGACACGCAGGGAATACGGTGGTAGTATTCTTTAGTCTGGCTGCTGTGAGCACCCAGACTACCCCCCTAACCACAGGGAAAATGATAGAATATAGAGAGTATATACTGTGTATATGATAGAATATAGAGACTATATACTGTGTATATGATAGAATATAGAGAGTATATACTGTGTATATGATGAGATCATACAGACCTTCCAGAGCATCAGGCAGATGACGGCGAGCAGACAGACTCCTCCCACAGCCGACAGCAGCAGGACGCCGAGGGGAGCGCCGGGAGCCACAGGGAGAGACCGGTCGGGGAAAACTCGAACTGAAAACTGACAGAGTTTAACACAAGGTTTAGACAGTAAACACGAGTCATGACCCCGCCCCCTCTGTGTGTGACATCACACCGCACACTGTAGACCCCGCCCCCTCTGTGTGTGACATCATGCGTTACACTGTAGACCCCGCCCCTCTGTGTGTGACATCACACCGTACACTGTAGACCCCGCCCCTCTGTGTGTGACATCACACCGTACACTGTAGACCCCGCCCCTCTGTGTGTGACATCACACCGCACACTGTAGACCCCGCCCCTCTGTGTGTGACATCATGTGTTACACTGTAGACCCCGCCCCTCTGTGTGTGACATCATGCGTTACATTGTAGACTCCGCCTTCATTTTAGAAGGCGGAGTCTTAATTCAAAATCTAAAATATTTTTCAATTAAAAAAAAGATGATTATTATTTTAAACAGTGGTGTCAAACTCAAATTCACAGAGGCCAAAATTAAAAGCTGGGACTAAATCGTGGCCAAACTAAATATTGAAAAGGTGGATTAAATTTGAGGCGACAGGAGCAGATGATGTCAACAGAAGGTGGGGACAAAGCATTCTGGGAGTCGTAGTGTTAGTGGTGCATGGGCTGCACTGGCACAGGGGCCAGCGGAGCAGCTCTAATACATATTTGATATGATCTCGTGGGCCAAACATAATTATATTAAAGGCCAAATTTGGCCCGCGGGCCTGAGTTTGACATGTCTGATTTAAAAGCAACATTATATTTTCTATATTTAAAGGGTTAAATAAAGCTCCTAAATCAGGAATATCACCTTTTTTACATTTTACATGTGAATATAACACACATCAAGAGAATAATAAAAATATGTTTTATTCAATCTGTTTGACTCTTTAAAGATCAATTAATAGAAAATAAATCAGATTATTACAAAAACTAGAGTAAAATAAAGTGTATGATGAGTGGAGTCTGTACCTGAACACTAGAGTGTATGTGATGAGTCGAGTCTGTACCTGAACACTAGAGTGTATGTGATGAGTCGGGTCTGTACCTGAACACTAGAGTGTATGTGATGAGTCGGGTCTGTACCTGAACACTAGAGTGTATGTGATGAGTCGAGCCTGTGCCTGAACACTAGAGTGTATGTGATGAGTCGGGTCTGTACCTGAACACTAGAGTGTATGTGATGAGTCCAGTCTGTGCCTGAACACTAGAGTGTATGTGATGAGTCGGGTCTGTACCTGAACACTAGAGTGTATGTGATGAGTCGGGTCTGTACCTGAACACTAGAGTGTATGTGATGAGTGGAGTCTGTACCTGAACACTAGAGTGTATGTGATGAGTGGAGTCTGTACCTGAACACTAGAGTGGAGTCTGTACCTGTACCTGAACACTAGAGTGTATGTGATGAGTCGAGTCTGTACCTGAACACTAGAGTAGTGTATGTGATGAGTCGGGTCTGTACCTGAACACTAGAGTGTATGTGATGAGTCGGGTCTGTACCTGAACACTAGAGTGTATGTGATGAGTCGGGTCTGTACCTGAACACTAGAGTGTATGTGATGAGTCGGGTCTGTACCTGAACACTCTGTGGCCTCATGTTCACTGCAGGTTCTTCTGTTTGGAGCTGTAGAGTCACTCCTCCAACGACAGTCACTGAGGAGCTCTCCATGAAGTCCTGAGACAGACCAGGACCAGTCAGGTCAGAACAGTCAGGTCTTAACACTCAGGTCCAACACTCAGGTCTTAACACTCAGGTCCAACACTCAGGTCCAACACTCAGGTCACAACACTCAAGTCCCCACACAACAGACTTTTAACTGGTATAACTGGGACACACCAAACGTCTTAAACCCAACATGATCCAGACAGAAGCAGTGAATAAATCTGTGAATCCTGTGAATCGACCTGTTGATCTTGTGACTCCACTGATCAGGACTAATCCACTATAAAAATAATCTGTGGTTAATAATTGTATCTGAACTATACAGATTCTGAGAGACATTTTTATATCTAAGACAGCTCCATTATTAAATCAAAATGACAAAAAAGCAGAAATGATCAGGCCTGTGTCCTGTGCTCTCCTCCCCCTCCCTCACCTGCCTGACTCCGGAGGTGGGCGGAGTTCCCGGCTCCTCCCGCTCGCACCTGCCGCTCGTCAACCTAATCCTCACCACCTGCCGTGGATAAAGGAGCAAGGACTCGGACACTTCGGTGTCAGATCGTCCGCATGTCATATGTGATTACACTTGCTCTGCTTCGTTTGCTCGTTGCTGATTTTTCGCTACTCACTGGAATATTTTTGCTCTTCCTAGACTCCCACATCCTGCTCGTTCCTGCTCCGTTGGCCCTGCACCCTGCCTGGTATCGTTTGTCTCGCCTCTCGTCTCTGTCTCCCTGTTCCCTGGACTCTGGCGTCTGCCCCGCACCTCGCCCTGCTCAGATTCATTCTTCCTTGTTTGAACTGCACATTCACATTTGTAAAAAAAACCCTGTTAAACTGCCCTGGGTTGTGCGTTTTGGTCCGATCATCCTGGACATTACAACAGCCTGTCACGATAACACATTCTGAAGTGTGACGTATTACTGAAATAAATAAAACGATAATATTGAAACATAATACTCAAGTACAATATAGTTAAACACTTACAGTAAGTGGTGAGTTTGTTTCTATAATGAGTCACAGAGGCTCAGAATTCAAACTTCTGCAGCTCAAATCTTGTCATAGTACAGAAAATAACCAAAATGTCCCATCAGTGCAGAAAAAACGTTCTCACGATGAACTTTGACCCCCAAAAACCATCGATCGTGTCATTATATCATTGAACAGCAAGAGATTTCCATGAATACAAGACTTTATCTGTAAATATATTCTATCTAAAAGACTTCAGTCTCCAGATTTTTATCTTGAGTAGATTTAAAAAGTCTCATTGTACAACAGAAATAATCGTTTGACTAGTCGACTCCTAAAATAATGTTTGGCTGCAGTCTCACAGAATCCACTAAAGCCCGAGGTGAAGAGTGTGGTACCTCCAGGAAAGTGGCGTTCCAGAGACGAGCTCGAACAGTCAGGGTCACGGTGCTGTTCACGAGGACGAGGGGACACTCCAGACGGACACATCTGACCCCGAACTCACAGCTCTGCAGCAGACACAGGAGGTACACAGCACAAGTACTGCATTTACTACATGTACTACCAAACACCACATTGTTTTAGTCCCACAGAGGCACAGAGGAGCTGAACAAAACATCTCTACATCTCAAAGACACTAACCACTCCTTTGAAGAGAGAAGATCTGAGCCAGAGAAAAGAAATGGTTTGAGAGGAGAAGATATTTTTGTTAGGAAAGAGAATCCTTCTTTAAAGACAGACTGAAGCTTTTACACCGACCTGGAGGCAGCGTGACGACGCAGCGTGACGCAGGAAGAGGAAACAAAACTTACTGAAATACAAAAGTACCATCTTTTTAAACTGAGCACTACTGTATTTTCTGAACTATAAGTGTCACTTTTTTCATAGTTTGTCGGGTTTGACTTATCCTCAGATGTGACTTATCTGTGAAATGATTCAAATATATGTCACACATTGGTGATTGTCACAGTGACGACCACACGAGGGCGCTCTAGACCTGCACCAGACTCTGCTCCTGAACCACTGAACGTTTAACATTTAACATTACACTAATTTAAAAGACTCTGAGAAATGTGGTTCTGAGTCTGATGAGCCACAGAAGAAGAAGAAGAAGAGGAGCTTCATCTTCCTCTGGAGTCGGTGGAGTTGTTCATCTTCGACACGAGGATGAAGAACTCAGTGGATGGAGTGATTTGGACTGAGATCCAGAGGAAACTTGTTGCTTGTTTTTTTCCGTTTTCGTGTTTCGTGTTTGCTTCTGGACTTTAAAGATAAAATGTCTGCTCTTGGTCTCAGATTTTGTCAAATAAATTTCCCCAAAAATGTGACTTATGGTCCAGTGCAACTTACATGTGTTTTTTTCTTCATTATTTTTGCATTTTTCGTTGGTGCGACTTATGCTCCAGAGCGACGTACAGACCAGAAAATACAGTAAGTTCTATGTTTGACAGTGTAACTCTGAGTATTAGTCTAAATGTTTTGGTTCCTTTTCTCAAACTCTGTGACAGAAGTAAATGATCTGAACATTTGTGTTTCGTAGAAAAGGAGACACTTGTACCAGAGTGAGGGAGCTTCTTCTGGGCTGGAGGTGGAGCAATGGAGATGTTCTGGTCGTCTCCTTTTCCTCAAAATCCTGTTGTAGACTCCTCCTCTTTCTCCGCACCTCCTCCTCATCTGAAACCTGAGCGTTACAGATCATCAGACACTTTCCCCAAACACGAAAACACAAAACACTTTTTTCAGAAACAAAACGGGGGATGAGTGAGAGGTACTGGTCTCCTGCAAGTCTGAGATGTTTGAGATGTTTGAGATGTTTGAGATGTTTGAGCAGCATCTACTGAGTCTCAGAGGTTCAGTGTTTTTACCCTGAGTCTCAGAGGTTCAGTGTTTTTACCCTGAGTCTCAGAGGTTCAGTGTTTTTACCGTGAGTCTCAGAGGTTCAGTGTTTTTACCGTGAGTCTCAGAGGGTTCAGGGCTGTGGACGGGGAGCAGAGTTCTTCAGAGTTTCCTTGTATCTGGATCTGACTAAGATACAGGAGCCACTTCCCATTTAACAGCTCCATCGGCCAATCAAAAACCAGCTTTAGATCCCCCAGGTGATGCAGGGACCGCCCACTTCTGTGCACCTGAGGAAATAAAACAAAAATCTGTCACACAAGTCACTTAAAACCAGAACCTTAAATATGGTCCTGGAGAAAAAGTCCATCGTATTTAACGAGTCTTATTTACCTGAAAGTGAAACGTCACTAAAGAGCCGACGTCAGACGTCGTTTTAACGGCAGATTCTCCCGTCACATGACCACTGAAGTACACGGGGTCCGGAGGATTCAGCCTGAGAAGAGAAGACGGAGTAACAAAACACTGCACAGAAATGAGCAGAAATGTGAAGAAATGAAGAAATGTGAAGAAATGTGAAGAAATGTGAAGAAATGTGCAGAAATGAGCAGAAATGTGCAGAAATGTGAAGAAATGTGAAGAAATGTGAAGAAATGTGAAGAAATGTGAAGAAATGTGCAGAAATGAGCAGAAATGTGCAGATCAGAGACGTGTAATATTTGTGTCGAAGAGTAAAACTCATATTTACAGCGAGAGCGACGCCTGAAGTGACACTTCCACCGACATCGAGACCGTCACAGGAAAAAGGTCCCACTGCTCACTCAGCCTGAGGAGTACACACAAGTACTTCATCACAAGTACACACAAGTACACACAAGTACTTCATCACAAGTACACACAAGTACACACAAGTACTTCATCACAAGTACACACAAGTACACACAAGTACTTCATCACAAGTACACACAAGTACTTCATCACAAGTACACACAAGTACTTCATCACAAGTACACACAAGTACTTCATCACAAGTACACACAAGTACACACAAGTACTTCATCACAAGTACACACAAGTACTTCATCACAAGTACACACAAGTACACACAAGTACACACAAGTACTTCACACAAGTAGTTCATCACAAGTACACACAAGTACTTCATCACAAGTACACACAAGTACTTCATCACAAGTACACACAAGTACTTCATCACAAGTACACACAAGTACACACAAGTACACACAAGTACACACAAGTACTTCATCACAAGTACACACAAGTACTTCATCACAAGTACACACAAGTACTTCATCACAAGTACACACAAGTACACACAAGTACACACAAGTACTTCATCACAAGTACACACAAGTACACACAAGTACTTCATCACAAGTACACACAAGTACTTCATCACAAGTACACACAAGTACTTCATTACAAGTACACACAAGTACTTCTGCTGAGGCTGAGCTTCACTCACGTGGAGAGCTGGAGCCGACTCGTGATCTCCCGACTCCTCAGGATGGACTCAGAGGGCTGCAACCGAATCCACACCTCCACCTGGAACAACAAAACACACCTCCACCTACAGAGGCTGAATACACCTCCACCTACAGAGGCTGAATACACCTCCACCTACAGAGGCTGAATACACCTCCACCTACAGAGGATGAATACACCTCCACCTACAGAGGATGAATACACCTCCACCTAGCGTCTGGTCAGACCTGAGATGCAAAAAGAAATCTGATTCTGGATGCTGATGGTGCTGATGGGGCTGATGGGGCTGCGTGGTGCTGTGTGGTGCTGATGGTGCTGATGGGGCTGATGGGGCTGCGTGGTGCTGTGTGGTGCTGATGGTGCTGTGTGGGACTGATGTTGCTGATGGTGCTGGTGGTGCTGGTACCTGCTGATTGGCCTTCAAAGGGTTTCCCAGATCACAGAGCAGAGCTCCACCCTCCACAGTGCACTCCACCGCCTGAAACGCCCCCTGAAACACCACAGGGTGGAGTCAGAGACAGGACATCCAGGCTCACGGCTCACGTCACGGCTCACGGCTCACGTCACGGCTCACGGCTCACGTCACGGCTCACGTCACGGCTCACGTCACGGCTCACGTCACGGCTCACGTCACGGCTCACGGCTCACGTCACGGCTCACGGCTCACGGCTCCACGTCACGGCTCATGGCTCACGGCTCACGTCACGGCTCACGTCACGGCTCACGGCTCATGTCACGGTTCACGGCTCACGTCACGGCTCACGGCTCACGTCACGGTTCACGGCTCACGTCACGGTTCACGGCTCACGTCACGGCTCACGGCTCACGGCTCGTGTCACGGCTCACGTCACGTGCTCACGGCTCACGTCACGGCTCACGTCACGGCTGGTGTCACGGCTCATGGCTCACGGCTCACGTCACGGCTCACGGCTCACGTACACGGTGATTGGGCTCACGTCCCGGTTCAGAGCAGGCTCACGGCTCGTGTCATGGCTCACGTCACGGCTCATGTCACGGCTCACGGCTCACGGCTCGTGTCACGGCTCACATCACGGCTCACGTCACGGCTCACGTCACGGCTCATGGCTCACGGCTCACGTCACGGCTCACGTCACGGCTCACGTCACGGCTCACGTCACGGCTCACGTTCACTCAGACCAACAGCCGTGTGTCTTTTATTTTGTTCATTGGTCCAGTATGAAAAAATCTGATCGAGTCACTTCCACTTTCCTCGCTGCATTTTCTCGGGGCTTAAATTTAGCATTTATTGAGTTTGCCTCTCCACAGATCTGACCTGTACCTGGGCCTGGGGGGTTAACTGTGAGATACTACAGACACTCGATCTGTTTAATGCCACACTGTGAACCATTCCACTAAACTAAAAACATCACTGTGGAGACAGAAAGAGCCGCCTCCACCGGGAAAATGACGTAGTGAGTCTTTAAACAGCAGTGAGTCACGTGGAGCTTTACACGAGAACAATAAAAAACACAGTAAAATGACCCCAGAAGGTGAAATATGACGATCTGCAGATGTTTGTGATAAAACGGCCCCGAGGAGCTGTACCTGGGCCCTCACTCCGGAGTACACGAGACAGGGGGGGATGGTGACGTTCAAGGCCACGCTGTGGGCGTCCTCGGCGAGTCTCCACGGCGACAGGGCGTTGTGACCGTTGTCTAGGGGTCGCCACGGAGACGAGACGTCGTGGGTGTGGTTGGGGGGTTTCCATGGAGACGGCAGGTTGGTGACGTTGACATGAAGCAGCAGCAGGTTCAGGCTGGAGTCCAGGACGAGGCGCTGGTGTCCCTCGGCCGCTCTGACACACGAGACGATTTATATTTATCTATTTATTTATTTAAAGACATGAAACATCACGTCTGCTCCCGACATTCAGCTTCATTTTAACATTAAACAAACTCATGGATATTTTAAACTGGAGGAAGGTCAGGATTCTACGACAGGACGGAGCTTTAAACTGACATTTTAACTTTTATAGATACAGATGTATTTTTTTGGTGAATTTATTTAATCTAACACAAAAATGTTTAAGCTCAAAGACGTGTCCATCAGTTTATCTCTGCAGAGACTCTTATTCTTATTTTTAACTTGACTTTAAAGATGAGAAGATAAAAAATGCGACTTATACTCCAGAAAATACAGTACTCTGCTCCTCCCCCTACTCACATGTACAGAGGCCTGTGTACAGTATATGACTGAAGTACTTCTGCAGGAGCAGTACTCACAGGTCCAGGGGTCTGTGTACAGTATATGACTGAAGTACTTTTGCAGGAGCAGTACTCACACGTCCAGAGGCCTGTGTACAGTATATGACTGAAGTACTTCTGCAGCAGTAGTACTCACACGTCCAGGGGTCTGTGTACAGTATATGACTGAAGTACTTCTGCAGGAGCAGTACTCACAGGTCCAGGGGTCTGTGTATCGTGTATATGACTGAAGTACTTTTGCAGGAGCAGTACTCACACGTCCAGGGGTCTGTGTACAGTATATGACTGAAGTACTTTTGCAGGAGCAGTACTCACACGTCCAGGGGTCTGTGTATCGTGTATATGACTGAAGTACTTTTGCAGGAGCAGTACTCACACGTCCAGGGGTCTGTGTATCGTGTATATGACTGAAGTACTTTTGCAGGAGCAGTACTCACACGTCCAGGGGTCTGAGTTTCTCGTCGGTGAACTGCGCCGTCATCTGGAGGTTACTGTGGCAGTGGTTGTCGTGGCCACAGGATTTCTGGATGTGAATCTGAGACACATTTCACACTCGGGTTTAGAACAAACAGAACCACAGAAATAACAATCTGACATTTTAAATAATCAGCTTCAGATCAAATGTGTCTGGTTTGTCTGTATTTAAGTATAAAACATTCAAGCTTTTTATTGTCCAATAATCAGGAGTGTGAGAAGTTTTAAACATCACTGTGACGGTAAAACTCTGGTTTGTGACAGATGTGAAGTTTATAACATGAGGAAGTGATAATAACCTGAAACAAACGAGTTCTCTTCTGTTTCATGTTTTTAAGACGCTAAAAATCAGATACAGCGACTTTAAAACAGCTAATTTTAAAGGCTGGAAGTAGAAAATGAAAATGACCCTGGTTATTATATTTATATTACAATTACAGTGAGAAAATATGTATAATTAAACATTAATTATGGTGATTGTGAGAGGAAACATGATTTTATGATTATTCACTGTCATAAACACAAAGATCAAACAAAAGAAACGTCATTATTCATTTTTACACGACTCCACGACTGTCACTCCTAAACTATGTGACCAGCCTTATGAAATAAAAAAAGCACGTTTCGGCAGAATAAGAGACGCCTGACGAGTTCTACTGAACTGTCTCTGCCTCAGATGAAAAATACTGTGATAAAATTCTGAAACCACAAAATCCACATTTGAAACACAAAAACAGTTTCATCAGATTTTCATCACGTCTCCCTCTGTCCTCACGTCGATAAAATCCATTTATCTCTGGCTCATGTTTAGGTCTTATTCAGACACGCCAAACTCAGGCCCACGGGCCAGATTTGGCCCTCGATATAAATATATTTGGCCCGTGAGATCATGTGGCTCGCGCCGTACAGCACATGCACCACTAATACTACGAGTCCCAGAATGCTTTGCAAATGCGTTGGTGCTGAGCCCAACACTTCTGTTGACTCTCATCAGCATCTGCTCCTGTCGCCTCAGTCACATTTCCTCCTCTTCTGGAAAACAGCCACGTGGTTTTCAGAAAATGGAGGAGTGGTCAGTGTGTTGGACTCACCTGAGGAGGAGTGGTCAGTGAGAGGAGGAGTGGTCAGTGTGCTGGACTCACCTGAGGAGGAGTGGTCAGTGTGAGGGAGGAGTGGTCAGTGTGAGGAGGAGTGGTCAGTGTGCTGGACTCACCTGAGGAGGAGTGGTCAGTGTGAGGAGGAGTGGTCAGTGTGAGGAGGAGTGGTCAGTGTGCTGGACTCTCACCTGAGGAGGAGTGGTCAGTGTGAGGAGGAGTGGTCAGTGTGAGGAGGAGTGGTCAGTGAGAGGAGGAGTGGTCAGTGTGCTGGACTCACCTGAGGAGGAGTGGTCAGTGTGAGGAGGAGTGGTCAGTGTGAGGAGGAGTGGTCAGTATGAGGAGGAGTGGTCAGTGTGTTAGACTCACCTGAGGAGGAGTGGTCAGTGTGAGGAGGAGTGGTCAGTGTGAGGAGGAGTGGTCAGTGTGAGGGGAGTGGTCAGTGTGCTGTACTCACCTGAGGAGGAGTGGTCAGTGTGAGGGGGAGTGAGTGGTCAGTGTGCTGGACTCACCTGAGGAGGAGTGGTCAGTGTGAGGAGGAGTGGTCAGTGTGTGGAGGAGTGGTCAGTATGAGGAGGAGTGGTCAGTGTGAGGAGGAGTGGTCAGTGTGCTGGACTCACCTGAGGAGGAGTGGTCAGTGTGAGGAGGAGTGGTCAGTGTGAGGAGGAGTGGTCAGTGTGAGGAGGAGGGTCAGTATGAGGAGGAGTGGTCAGTGTGAGGAGGAGTGGTCAGTGTGAGGGGGAGTGGTCAGTGTGAGGGGGAGTGGTCAGTATGGAGGAGGAGTGGTCAGTGTGTTAGACTCACCTGAGGAGGAGTGGTCAGTGTGAGGAGGAGTGGTCAGTGTGAGGAGGAGTGGTCAGTGTGAGGGGGAGTGGTCAGTGTGCTGGACTCACCTGAGGAGGAGTGGTCAGTGTGAGGGGGAGTGGTCAGTGTGCTGGACTCACCTGAGGAGGAGTGGTCAGTGTGAGGGGGGAGTGGTCAGTGTGCTGGACTCACCTGAGGAGGAGTGGTCAGTGTGAGGAGGAGTGGTCAGTGTGAGGAGGAGTGGTCAGTGTGTGAGGAGAGGTCAGTATGAGGAGGAGTGGTCAGTGTGAGGAGGTGTGGTCAGTGTGCTGGACTCACCTGAGGAGGAGTGGTCAGTGTGAGGAGGAGTGGTCAGTGTGAGGAGGAGTGGTCAGTGTGCTGGACTCACCTGAGGAGGAGTGGTCAGTGTGAGGAGGAGTGGTCAGTGTGAGGAGGAGGGTCAGTATGAGGAGGAGTGGTCAGTGTGAGGAGGAGTGGTCAGTGTGCTGGACTCACCTGAGGAGAGTGGTCAGTGTGTGTGTGAGGAGGAGTGGTCAGTGTGAGGAGGAGGGTCAGTATGAGGAGGAGTGGTCAGTGTGAGGGGGAGTGGTCAGTGTGCTGGACTCACCTGGTGTCTGACTGGGAGAAGGGGGCGACTGGTCACTGGAAATCGTCTCAGATCGTAGAGTCCGTTGCGTTTTTTGGGGAGTTTCTGGACCATGGAGGCGTTTAGAGAGAAGACCAGAGGATGGACTTGGTCTCTGACTGGAGTCTGAGAGAAAACAGTGAGAGTCATGAACATGTTTATTTAAAGAGCAGAGTCTGAAATCTGACATTTATCATTTATTTCACTTATTTTCATGTGTCAGTCCCTGTTCTTCTTTTGTTCAGGCTCAACCATCAGTCGATACGGTTTAAAATAATAAAACATGGGTTTTATGATTAAAATGAATAATTACAAGTAGATCTGCTGCTGTCATAAAGTATTTATGAAGAATTTTAGATCATTTTTACTACGGAAAAGTAATTAAAACAACAGTTTATAAGTTTCTGATGTGACTTTGAACCATCTCCTCAGGAGGAAATGTGAAGGAGGATGTTCACATTCCTCTCATCATGTGCTGTGTGCAGCTGACCGCTCTCTGACCGCTCTAACACACTACAGCTGACCATCACACACTACAGCTGACCTGTACACTACAGATTTGTCCTGATGATGCTGCCTCAGTTTAGAGTCTGTCAGATAAAAACTCCAGGACAAGTTCGTTAAAGTACGAGGTATAAAATATCTTTTTTAAAATCTGTCTGTGTCATGATCCCTGCCTACTCCTGCCTCCTGTGTCTCCTCCCCCTCCCTCACCTGCCTGACTCCAGAGCTGGGTGGAGCCCTGGCTCCTCCCACACACACCTGCAGGAGGATAAAGGGAGCCAGGACCCAGCTCTCTCTGCCAGGTCATCTGATCGTCACCCTGCTGATTGTCACCGTGTGTCTGTGTGCTGCTCACATCTCTGTCCTCGTGTCTCTGCTCTGCTTCCTGCCCGTGTCCTGTCCGTGTCCTGCCCGTGTCCTGCCTGTGTCCTGCCTGTTTTCTCCGACCCTGTCTCCCGGTACCGGCTGTGTTTCCCGTCTTGTGTTGTTCCCTGCACCTCTGGACCCTGACCTGCACCCCAGCACCCAGCTCCTCGTATGTTCTCCCGTCACCTGTGTTGTCTTGTTCTGTCATTAAACACCCTTAAACTTGCCCCGAGTCACGCGTCTTTGGTCCGCCTCACACCCCTCATCACGACAGTCTGAGATGATCTTTGTACCAGTTTTATGATCCCACAGTGAAAAAATAGGCTCCGCCCCCTCCTATCAGATTTTGCACTCTTCATTGGTCCATTCAAATCCACCATGTTTTTTTCACAAAATTTACATTTTGTTGAAAAATCACCATGACAACGCCCAACATTTTATCTTAAATTGAATTGATATTCTTTTATTGTACATGGGTTTTGTGTCTTTTGGCAAAGTTTGAAGTGTTTTTGATGAAAACTGTTGGAGGAGATGTCCAAAGATGATGAATGATTCTGTCGAGCCCAGGTTTGATCCAATATGGCCGACTTCCTGTGGGGTTTAGGGCGGAGCCTGTAGAGTTTAGGGCGGGGCCATAATATCATTTTTTACATGTCCTGATGTGGTATGAACCAAAGCAGAGGTATGAACCAAAGCAGAGGTATGAACCAAAGCAGAGGTATGAACCAAAGCAGAGGTATGAACCAAAGCAGAGGAATGAACCAAAGCAGAGGTATGAACCAAAGCAGAAGAATGAACCAAAGCAGAGGTATGAACCAAAGCAGAGGAATGAACCAAATCAGAGGAATGAACCAAAACAGAGGTGTGAACCAAAGCAGAGGTATGAACCAAAGCAGAGGAATGAACCAAAGCAGAGGAATGAACCAAAGCAGAGGTATGAACCAAAGCAGAAGAATGAACCAAAGCAGAGGTATGAACCAAAGCAGAGGAATGAACCAAATCAGAGGAATGAACCAAAACAGAGGTGTGAACCCAAAGCAGAGGTATGAACCAAAGCAGAGGAATGAACCAAATCAGAGGAATGAACCAAACAGAGGTGTGAACCAAAGCAGAGGTATGAACCAAAGCAGAGGAATGAACCAAATCAGAGGAATGAACCAAAACAGAGGTGTGAACCAAAGCAGAGGTATGAACCAAAGCAGAGGTATGAACCAAAGCAGAGGTATGAACCAAAGCAGAGGTATGAACAAAATCAGAGGAATGAACCAAAGCAGAGGTATGAACCAAAGCAGAGGTATGAACCAAGGCAGAGGAATGAACCAAATCAGAGGAATGAACCAAAGCAAAGGTATGAACCAAAGCAGAGGTATGAACAAAATCAGAGGTATGAACCAAAGCAGAGGTATGAACCAAAGCAGAGGTATGAACCAAAGCAGAGGTATGAACCAAATCAGAGGAATGAACCAAATCAGAGGAATGAACCAAAGCAGAGGAATGAACCAAAGCAGAGGTATGAACCAAAGCAGAGGTATGAACCAAAGCAGAGGTATGAACCAAATCACAGGAATGAACCACAGCAGCGGGTTGCGGGATGCGAGCTGCCGTACCAGGAGTGTGGCTCTCAGCGTGGTGCAGTGAGCTTTGGGCATGGACAGGTAGGACCACACCAGGCTCTGTCCACTGCTGGAGAAGCGAACACGTGGATTCAGACTGGTCACATCCGCACTCACGGAGAACTGCAAAGCTAAAACACAGGAAGAAATGATGTTAGCTCTGTGCCAGTGGTTCTCAAACTTTTCACACCAAATACCACTAAAAATTTGGCTTTCCGATCTCTACTAGATCTAAAGAGAGACTACAAGAACGCCTAAACTAGGACTAAACATGGTTTAAAATAAGGTGAGATAAAATAAATCATGGATAATACTGGAGATAAACCCAGAGGACGTCAAAAACTTTCATAGATTTGTGTCTAAATCACAAACTGTATAAAAAAGTGGACTGAGAGTGACGTCACCACAGCGTTCGGCTCCAGTCGAAGCTAGAGTTTATAGCGGCCAAAACAATCAAACATGTAGATGAGACACTGAATTATCTTTGGTTTCTGTGTCTCCCCTGAGTGTAAAATGAAGGACAGAGTAATCGTTCTGTTATGGTCACCACTTTGTTTCATGAGCGCTCTGGAAAAACAAAATAAAGACATTTTAAAAGAAACTCTCAGACAGCCACTACCTCTCATCCATTTTATCGACTCGTTTGTTCAGCTTAATGTTCTGCTCCAATTGTCTCATGTGACATCAGTGCTCGGTCTTTAATCCCAGAACAAGGACAGACAAGGACAGGCGAAGGAGACGAGGAGGAGACGAGGAGGAGACGAGGAGGAGACGAGGAGGGCACAAGGATGAGACAAGGGGGAGATGAGGGAGAGATGCGGGGGACACGAGGAGGAGACAGGCGGCTGTGTGTCAGAGCAATGTGATTTAGCACCAGCAGAGGGTGAAGGGACAAAGAGAACACACCATCATCCCATCCATCAACGACACCACCCAGCACCACCCCAGCACCATCCCAGCACCATCCCAGCCCATCCCCAGCACCATCCCCAGCACCATCCCCAGCACCACCCATCCCCAGCACCATCACCAGCACCACCCATTCCCAGCACCATCCCCAGCACCATCCCCATCACCATCCCCAGCACCATCCCCATCACCATCCCAGCACCATCCCCAGCACCATCACCATCCCCAGTACCATCCCCAGCACCATCCCCATCACCATCCCCAGCACCATCACCATCCCCAGCACCATCCCCAGCACCATCCCAGTACCATCCCATCACCATCCCCAGCACCACCCCCATCACCATCCCCATCACCATCCCCAGCACCATTCCCAGCACCATCCCCAGCACCATCCCCAGCACCATCCCCAGCACCATCCCCAGCCCCACCCATCCCCAGCTCTGCTCCGGCGTCTTTACTCTGCGAAATCTGTTCATTTCAGATTAAATAAAGCTGCTGATGCCCCTGTTAAGACCAGCTCTAAAATATAAATATAATATAATCCAAACATTTCAGGCTCATGCTTCACCAGGAGAACTGTCCTTCATGTGCCACATTTGCATATTTCTGTATTGTGTTATGTTTTTTTGTAATTTATACATTTTTAACATTAAATTGTTTTTTAGTACGAGGATCACATGATGATCAGATGAGGATCACATGATGATCAGATGAGGATCACATGATGATCACATGAGGATCACATGAGGATCACATGAGAAACACATGATGATCACATGATGAACACATGATGATCACAGGATGATCACATGATGATCACATGAGGATCACAGGATGATCACATGATGATCACATGAGGATCAGATGAGGATCACAGGATGATCACATGATGATCACATGAGGATCACATGATGATCACATGAGGATCACAGGATGATCACATGATGATCACATGAGGATCACATGATGATCACATGAGGATCACAGGATGATCACATGATGATCACATGAGGATCAGATGAGGATCACATGATGATCACATGAGGATCACAGGATGATCACATGATGATCACATGATGATCACATGATGATCACATGATGATCACATGATGATCACATGATGATCACATGATGATCACATGATGATCACATGAGGATCATGTGTAAGAGTAAAACAGCAGAACTCACTGATGTTGTCTTTGTCACTGCTCCCTCCAGATCTGAACGTGTAGGAAAAACACACCTTCACATGTATGCTGCAGGAGGAGAGGAGGAGAGAGGAGGAGAGGAGGAGAGAGGAGGAGAGAGGAGGAGAGAGGAGGAGAGAGGAGGAGAGAGGAGGAGAGAGGAGGAGAGAGGAGGAGAGAGGAGGAGAGAGGAGGAGAGAGGAGAGAGAGGAGAGAGGAGGAGAGAGGAGGAGAGAGGAGGAGAGAGGAGGAGAGAGGAGGAGAGAGCAGGGGAGAGGAGGAGAGAGGAGGAGAGAGGAGGAGAGAGGAGGAGAGAGGAGGAGAGGAGGAGTTAGAACACCAGACATCAGGAGGAGGTGATGACACAATCCCAAACTCTCTGTGCCTTTGGGTGGATGTTTCTGAGGAGGGTGGATCAAAAATGGTCCTGGATCAGATTTTTTCCCTGATTTTTTGTACTGAACATGTGTCCTGCCCCAGCACAGATCTGTTCTAATCTGGAGGTCGACATGAGCTGCATTCTGTCTACAGCTAATAAAAAAAACATCTTATTGTTCGATAAATCTGTAAGTGAACAATACAGTCGAGACAAAACTCTGCACTGGCCTCTTCTAAACTCACTGAGGTAAAACATTAAGACTCAAACTGCTCGAGTGAAGAATAAACCTGGACCAACACAAACTATTAAAAAGAAACTGGTTCAGTTGTTCACATTTGAACCTTTGTTTCATGTAATGATCATGTTGAGAGAACTGCTGATGTAATTTGGGAGTTTACAAAAATAAACTGAATTGAAAATCTACTGAATATGTGGTAATGACACAGTGATTAATGATGAATCTGTGATCTGTACTTGGACCATTTAAATGCAAAGTCCATGAGTGAATTCTGACCCGTCCTCCACCTCAACAGTGACATACGAGCTCTTTACTACGCCCGACATCACCTTCAAACGCTCCATAAATCCAACGCAGCATTACTATAGTAAATACAGAGGAGGGGGCGGGGACAGGGGGTGGGTGAAAACTGGAATATTCTTAGCACTTTAGCTCTGAGGTCAGGACAGGGTTAAACATGAATAACATGAATAATAAAGAAACACAGTTAAACCTCTGAGTCTTACATGAGAATCAATACTTAAAATCACTCGTCAGGGTCAGTTTGTCAGTATTTTGGTTTTGACCTGTCACTGTGTAAATGATGTTTGATTCACAGGTTAATGAATCACACACTGTCTGTTAGAAAATGATATAATATTATATCAGCCAGTATAAATAACATAATATAATATAATATAATATAATATAATATAATATAATATAATATAATATAATATATATAATATAATATAATATAATATAATATAATATAATATAATATATATAATATAATATAATATAATATATATATTATATTTATATTATATTATATTATATTATATTATATCAGCCAGTATAAATATAATATATATATTATATTATATTATATTATATCAGCCAGTATAAATATAATATAATATTATATAATATTATATCAGCCAGTATAAATAATATAATATAATATAATATAATATAATATAATATAATATAATATAATATAATATAATAATATAATATAATATAATATAATATTATATTATATTATATTATATATATATTATATTATATTATATTATATTATATTATATTATATTATATTATATTATATATAATTATTATATTTATATATATATCAGCCAGTATAAAGTATAATAATATAATATAATATAATACAATATAATGTGTGTGTGGGGTGGTGTGGGTGGTGTTGTGGGTGGTGTTGTGGTTGGTAGTGTTGTGGGTGGTAGTGTTGTGGGTGGTGTTGTGGGTGGTGTTGTGGTTGGTAGTGTTGTGGGTGGTAGTGTTGTGGGTGGTGTTGTGGGTGGTGGTGTTGTGGGTGGTGTTATGGGTGGTGCTCTGGGTGGTGCTCTGGGTGGTGCTCTGACCAGGATTCACAGTCGTTTGGATCCACGATGTCTGGACTCACTGTGAGAGTCTGACTCAGCTCCACCACAGGACGAGAGCTGCACAGAAACAAAGTTTTAAATCTGAACAGTCAAAAAATCAAATCACGTCTCTGAGCGTGTCCCCTGTCCCGTGTCCCCTGTCCCGTGTCCCCTGTCCCATGTACCGTTTCCCCTGTCCCGTGTACCGTTTTCCGTGTCCCATATCCCGTGCCCCGTGTCCCCTGTCCCGTGTCCCGTGTCCTACCGGAGCAGCACCACAGAGTCGTCCAAAGATCCGATCAGGACGTCCGGGTGATGGTTATGGTCCACGTCCTGAGCAGGAGCCAGAGAAAATCCAAAAGTCCTGAAGACGGGAGAGATACTGCTGCCCTGGATCACCTGAAAAAGAGGAGGAGAGAGGAGGAGAGAGGAGGAGAGAGGAGGAGAGAGGAGGAGAGAGGAGGAGGAGGAGGAGAGAGGAGAGAGGAGGAGAGAGGAGGAGAGAGGAGGAGAGAGGAGGAGGGAGGAGGAGAGAGGAGGAGAGAGAGAGGGAGGAGGAGGAGGGAGGAGGAGAGAGGAGGAGAGAGGAGGAGAGAGGAGGAGGAGAGAGGAGGAGAGAGGAGAGAGGAGAGAGAGGAGGAGAGAGGAGGAGAGAGGAGGAGAGAGGAGGAGAGAGGAGGAGAGAGGAGGAGAGAGGAGAGAGGAGGAGAGAGGAGGAGAGAGGAGGAGAGAGGAGGAGAGAGGAGGAGAGAGGAGAGAGGAGGAGGGAGTTTGTATTAAACCGAACAACATCTGAGTGACTCAGCAGCAGCGTTAAGTCTGTCACCACTGATCCACTGCAGAAAAAGTTTTACCTGAGAAGGACGAGAGGAGACTCCACCAGGACCAGTGTTAAAGACCATCACACTCCCAGAACCATGGAACGGAGCACCCACCACAAAATCTACAGAGAGAAAGAGAAAGAGAAGAATGAGAGAAGAGAGAGAGAGAACAGAGGGAGAGAAGGAGAGAAGGAAGAGGGAGAGAGAGAGAGAGACTGTTAAAGACCATCACACTCCCAGAACCATGGAACGGAGCACCCACCACAAAATCTACAGAGAGAAAGAGAAAGAGAAGAATGAGAGAAGAGAGAGAGAGAGAACAGAGGGAGACAAGAAGGAGAGAAGGAAGAGGGAGAGAGAGAGAGACTGTTAAAGACCGTCACATTCCCAGAACCATGGAACGGAGCGCCCACCACAAAATCTACAGAGAGAAAGAGAGAAAGAGAGTCAGAGAGAGAAGGGGAGGAGAGGAGAGAGAAGAGGGAGGGAGAAAGTGTCACACAGAGACAGTGAGACAGAGACAGTGAGACAGAGAGAGGGAGGTTTGATAAGCAAGGAGAGAGTGAGAAAGAGAGAGGAGAGATGATGGAAAAAGGACATTGAGAGTGAGAGAAGAAGGTAGAGAGGGTAGAAGATGGACAGATACAGAGAGAGAAGAGAGTGAAGCAGAGAGAAAAAACATCTGTTCTGTTGTTCTTCACAGTGACACGTTTGTTTAAAAGGACTTTACCCTGGAATCCGTCTCGGTCCAGGTCTCCTGCTGCACACAGAGACATCCCAAACCCCGAGTACTGAGGACCTCTGAGCACCACCGAGGGCCTGGAGTCAAACCTGCCTCCAGTGTTCAGGTACACGTACACGGCCCCGCCCACCTCCTCCAGCCGCTGGAAGAAGAAGGGAGCTCCGACCAGCAGATCGTTCCACCTGAAAGCACACGTCACAGGAGAAGTGCGTTCTGTCGCCTGGACACGAGTTTGGAAGAAACGGTTTGTCTCAGAGTTAAGGTAAGTGTGACAGGTAAGTGACGACCTTAAAGACGACCTACTGTGTCTGCTGGAAAGTCATGATCTATAACACTGTGGATTATAATTTGACAGAAACTGGTTCATCCAAAAGACAAACAAAGACCCAAAGCAAACAAAGGAAACAAAGAGAACAATGGATCTAGCCAAGATTCCAGTAGGTGGATAAGAAACACATTAAGAGTTTTATGAATATGCGGATTATGACACAGTGCACACTTAGTGTAGCTCATTAGACCGAGCGCACGAATACAGTGGTGTAGTGCAGATAGCGCCTCCTTCAGACAGATATAAGTCAGTGTCCAGCAGGAATCTGACCAGAGCTGAAGAAGAGACTTGCACGAGCAGAGAAACGCCTTCACTCTAAAACTTTTTGTCCAGATTTAACTTTGGCTTTTACAATGATGGAAAAACAAATTACAGCCCAAATGACACTGAATCCAACACCGTAACAGACGTCAAACATGGTCCTTTCAAACAGTGAGAAGTGGTAATTCTACGACGGCTGTGATGTCACAAAGTCGAGAAGTGATTGACCCAAGTCCAACCGAACCTCCCACACACGACACGGCACAGTGCCCTTCATAGAAAACTCAGGCGGCGCTAAAATGACACTTTCATATCGTCCTGCACAAAAACATCTTCTCACAGGCCACGACTGGCCCCTGGAGCACGAGCTTCAGACGCCTGGACACAGACATGTACCTGAACGTAACCCTGGTACCGTGAAGCAGTAGGAGCTTTACCCGTCATTATTGAGGTCCAGTACTGCCAAGGCGTTTCCGTAGTATGAGCCCGTCTGCTCCCCTCTGAGCCTCTGGAGGATCTGGAGACCGGCCTCCGACTTCAGCGCCAAGAACACAGAGCCGCGAGCGTCGTGTTTGCCGTCTTTAGGAGCACCTGGATCCACCACAGATCATCACAGGTCAGAGAAGAAACGCAACAGACTGTCTCTCATTTTTAAAGACGCACAGAGGACGCTGCCTCCAGTCCACACACACTAAAGACAGAATGTCTAGGCTTTGAGTTCATAAAAAGAGGATGCCAATGAATGAAAAATATTTAGATGTACATGTTCTTGTACATATATTTCCGCTTTGTAAGCACATCACCTCTAAATTGCAAGTACCCCCCATAACAAAGAAAAAAGAGAAACCTGTTATGATACTGTCGAGATGTTGAGAGAGCAGCCGAGGAGCCAGAGCCACAGAGTACCCTGAAGAGGAGACAGAGGGACAAAGATCACTCCAGGAAAGAGCACGCACCAAACTGGTACTTTTTATGACATTTTGATATATTCTACGGTAGAATTTGTTGATATCAAACTGTAGGTCTGGTTTATTAAAGCCTCAAAGACACAGTTTAACTTTCTGTGGGGGTCATACATACATCTCTGTTTTTAAACTTCTGGTGTCACACTGCAGCACTGAGCTCTGGGCTGATAGAAGGACAAAAGTCAGCTCCTCACCAATGTAGATGTTCCTCTGCTCCATGTTTGTGAAGGTGGTCTTCTTTGTGTCAAACATGACCTCAGGATTCATCCACAGCACATGGACATTGCCTACACAGACACAGAGTAAATACAGCCAACCAACAGAGCCAGCGTGTGAGGACTAGGGCCTGGTTGAGGGTGCGACGGTGTGTTCTTGGAGGTACCTTGCCAGTCAAAGCTTCCTGGAGAGCCCACGATGATCTCTGTTTGAGAAATGGCTGCAGACATCCCCATAGTGCACATGACCTCACCACTCACATCGCCCAGGTGACTACAGCCAATCACAGGACACGGAAAGGAGAGCAACGCCAACCACCAGTCAGACCAAGGAAAGCACAGAACAGGAGACATGTATATGGTCAGTTGTGGTTGTCTTGATGCTGCGCTAAACAGCATTTGGAGATGGAAACAGTCATGTTTATGCTGCCCATACATGTAAAAACATCTCATTGTTGGGTCACTGTCGAGTCCTTTAACTGCAGACCTGGTTGGGTTCTTGTTGGGTCACTATGGAGTCTTTTCCCTGCAGACCTGCGTGAGTCCATTACCTGCAAACCTGGTCAAGTTCTGCTGTGACTGTTAAGTCCTTTACCTGCAGACCTGGTTGGGTTTTGTGACTATAGATCTATAGACTATAGATCTATAGATCCAGACCTGGTTGGGTTCTTGTTGGGTCACTGTGGAGTCCTTTACCTGCAGACCTGGTCAGGATTCTGCCAGTGAGCGTCTGAGTCGTTGTACTGCAGGTGGTTGTCCCGGACATAGCAGCGTCCGGTCATGTGTCGGAGCCTGTAGGCACCGTAGAGTTTGGCAAAGCGATGACCACACGCCTGTAACGTCAAAAAACACTCACTAATTAACATGTTAAGAGTTTAAAGTTGAGGATATGGACATACCAACACTCGTCCTCCAGGTGGACCCTGACTGGCCACGGAGACGCCGAGCCACATGTCCTCAATCAGGTCCTCAGACAGGAGCTGCTCTGCTGAACAAATTTCTGGATTATTATGTTGTAATTTCCAAATGTATAAATTGCTAAATATTTGATAAAAGAAACAAATCCGGTAACTCCTGTGTTAGAAAACCGAAAAGCTGACCTCTCTGTAAACGTGATCACAGCAAAAAGCCTCGCAGTGATCGAACTAGTGAGAGGCAGAGTTTTCATTTATACCAAAATGACTAAGTGACACTGCTGAAAACGTCGTATTGTTTCACTGATTAAGAAAATAAAATGAGAGAATGTCTTGAAAATAAGTGATTAAAGACAAACACGCACAAATCAGTCCAAACAGAACTTCAGGTGAGTAAATCATGAAGGGAAACAACTCGAACATGGTTTAAAGCTCTACATTTACCTAAAAGGTCTGCTTTCAGCTTCAGGTGGTTTTAAAATCTATATGTCACATATTGAATTTGCCGCATCTTTAGTCTGGTTAAATTAAGTTTGTTTTTCTAAGTGCAGATAGTGCTGCTCCTGCCTGGACCTGGAGATAAGACAAAGTCTGTTCTTTCTCACTTCAGGACTGGGTCTGTCTCTGGGACACGGGGCGTCTGTCTCTGGGACACGGGCGTCTTTCTCTGAGACACGGGGCGTCTCTTTCTCTGGGACACGGGGCGTCTTTCTCTGGGACGGGGCGTCTTTCTCTGGGACACGGGCGTCTTTCTCTGAGACACGGGGCGTCTTTCTCTGGGGACACGGGGCGTCTTTCTCTGGGACACGGGGCGTCTTTCTCTGGGACACGGGGCGTCTTTCTCTGGGACACGGGGCGTCTTTCTCTGGGACACGGGGCGTCGTCTTTCTCTGGGACACGGGGCGTCTTTCTCTGAGACACGGGGCGTCTTTCTCTGGGGACACGGGGCGTCTGTCTCTGGGACACGGGGCGTCTGTCTCTGGGACACGGGGCGTCTTTCTCTGGGACACGGGGCGTCTTTCTCTGGGACACGGGGCGTCTTTCTCTGGGACACGGGGCGTCTCTTTCTCTGGGACACGGGGCATTTTGAAAGTACATTGTCCCTGATGTAAAAAAAACTTTCACTGCTCTAATCATTTTACCTGTTGTTTCATAAAATGCCTGTAGAGGTTTTAGTCATTTTATGAATCTTCTTTTCCATCTCAGTGATGGGTCGTACGGTGAGGAGTCATTTTCGTGCTGTGAAGGGGACAGACTTTGTGCAGGAGGAAAGTGAAAGCATCAAAAACTAAAGTGAACACACACGAGTGAACTAAAGGTTTTGTAAAGTCTTTTCCATAATATTCTCACGATATTCTCTCATTGCCACGATATTCTCACGATATTCTCATAATATTCTCACGATATTCTCACGATATTCTCATAATATTCTCACGATATTCTCACGATATTCTCATAATATTCTCACGATATTCTCACGATATCCTCATATATTCTCACGATATTCTCACGATATCCTCCTGCCTGTGAGCGTCACTCTGCTGCTTGGATGAAATGAAGCCTTGTCTGCTCAGCTCACCTGGGTCCACGAGTGTGACACGAGAGCAGTCCCACGGGTCAGCGCTGATGGGGCACAGAAAAACACCCCCCGTGCGATTGGCCAAAACTCCAGGCTCCGCCCTCTCCATCGGGGCTCCCACCAATAACCTGCAAAACCAAAAACTGTTAAGACTTTGAAGTAAATCCCACAGATCCTGACATTAATACAACAGTGTTCCAGGTGGGACTCCAGAGCAGGGAGTGTTTCTGCAGAGTTGGATGTGTGAGATTCATCAGCTCCACCTTCTCCCACCAAATTAAATCAGAGTCACTTTATTTGTGCTAAAGGGGCAAATGAAGCACTTTGAGCAGTAAAGTCTGAGTGTCCCTCTGTCAGGTCTGATCCATTAAAAAAATTCAGATCTAACTGGACAAAAGGTTGGTGGAGTGAAGGCGTCTCGTGGCTCATCCAAACTTCAGATCTGTCAGACTCACCATCAGGGCCCGAGTGATTAAACTAAAGACACAGACACAGACACACTTAGTGTAGCTCAGGAGGCCGACAAACAAACTGTGAACTACAGGTGTCAAAGTCTAAGTGTAGCGCCTCCTTCAGACAGATATAAGTCAGTGTCCAGCAGGAATCTGACCAGAACTGAAGAAGAGACTTGGACGAGCAGAGAAACGTCTTCACTCTGAAACTTTTTGTCCAGATACAGATTTTACTTTTTTCTTTTACTTGAGATTTAAATCACAATAAAAAACTGAACTCAAACAAAAGTTTCAGTGCAGCACAACAGCAGAGTCTCCAGGTCCAGCGTGGAGGCTCCTCTGTGTCCTCTGTGTCCTCTGTGTCCTCTGTGTCCTCTGTGTCCCATGTGTCCTCTGTGTCCTCCATGTCCTCTGTGTCCTCCATGTCCTCTGTGTCCTCTGTGTCCTCTGTGTCCCATGTGTCCTCTGTGTCCTCCATGTCCTCTGTGTCCTCCATGTCCTCTGTGTCCTCTGTGTCCCCTGTGTCCTCTGTGTCCTCCATGTCCTCTGTGTCCTCCATGTCCTCTGTGTCCTCTATGTCCCCTGTGTCCTTCATGTCCATGTGTCCTCTGTGTCCTCCATGTCCTCTGTGTCCTCTGTGTCCCCTGTGTCCTCCATGTCCCATGTGTCCTCTGTGTCCTCTGTGTCCTCCATGTCCTCTGTGTCCTCTGTGTCCCCTGTGTCCTCCATGTCCCATGTGTCCTCTGTGTCCTCTGCGTCCTCCATGTCCCATGTGTCCTCCATGTCCTCTGTGTCCTCCATGTCCCATGTGTCCTCTGTGTCCTCCAAGCCCTCTGTGTCCTCCATGTCCTCTGTGTCTTCTGTGTCTTCCATGTCCCATGTGTCCTCTGTGTCCTCCATGTCCTCTGTGTCTTCTGTGTCCTCCATGTCCCATGTGTCCTCTGTGTCCTCCATGTCCCATGTGTCCTCTGTGTCCTCCATGTCCTCTGTGTCCTCCATGTCCCATGTGTCCTCTGTGTCCTCCATGTCCCCTGTGTCCTCCATGTCCCATGTGTCCTCTGTGTCCTCCATGCCCTCTGTGTCCTCCATGTCCCCTGTGTCCTCCATGTCCCATGTGTCCTCTGTGTCCTCCATGCCCTCTGTGTCCTCCATGTCCCCTGTGTCCTCCATGTCCCATGTGTCCTCTGTGTCCTCCATGTCCTCTGTGTCCTCCATGTCCCATGTGTCCTCCATGTCCTCTGTGTCTTCTGTGTCCTCCATGTCCTCTGTGTCCTCTGTGTCCTCCATGTCCCATGTGTCCTCTGTGTCCTCCATGTCTGGACTCGTGTGAAGTCTGGACTCGGGTGAAGTCTGGACTCGGGTGAGGTCTGGACTCGGGTGAAGTCTGGACTCGGGTGAAGTCTGGACTCGGGTGAAGTCTGGACTCGGGTGAAGTCTGGACTCGGGTGAGGTCTGGACTCAGGTGAAGTCTGGACTCGGGTGAAGTCTGGACTCGGGTGAGGTCTGGACGGGTGGGTGAGGTCTGGACTCGGGTGAGGTCTGGACTCGGGTGAAGTCTGGACTCGGGTGAGGTCTGGACTCAGGTGAAGTCTGGACTCGGGTGAAGTCTGGACTCGGGTGAAGTCTGGACTCGGGTGAAGTCTGGACTCAGGTGAAGGTCTTGAAGCCTCTGCTCTGTTGTTACTCAGTTTGTTGAAGTGTTGATCTTCTGCCGTATTTGTTGTAAAAAGTCTGGATCATGTCAGAGTTCACTGTGCAGCAGTGACAGTAGAATGTCACTTTAGTTTCTTTTATATCTCGGGTCACTCAGTCGTCGAGTTTCACTCTAAAATTATTCAGGAAAGGTTCATTTCCAGAGAATGTGACGTTTTATTATTGAGGATCTAGTTTTGATTCTGATTCTAGTATCGATTAGATTCAGATTTTTGATACTTTTTAACGACCTTATATAATGGAAACAGCTGCCCTGGGTCTGACTGTTTGAGCCAATAACCAGTAATGAAATGAGCAGAGAGTAATGTGGCCCACAGGGGGCGCTCAGGAGACAGGACACGTCCCGTCACAGACAATGTCAGACACCGGGCGCCTCTTGTTTTGCATTTACTCCAGTCCTGCCCTTGGCTGTGGGTCATGTGACTCATTTATTCTTCCACAGAATATCAACAAAACACAAGTACAGACGACAGGAGATACTCCCGATAGTATACAAGTACTACAACAAATGCAAGTACTACAACAAATACAAGTACTACAACAAATACAAGTACTACAACAAATACAAGTACTACAACAAATACAAGTACTACACACAAAAAAATACATGTACTACACAGAATATCAACAAAGCACAAATGGATGGATGAGGCCACATTTTGATCCACACATGAAATGTGACGTAGTGACGCCTCTACAGAGGTTTGTTTAACACAAGCTCTAGATCCAAATATGACGTAAAAACACAAGCTCTAGATCCAAATATGACCTAAAAACACAAGCTCTAGATCCAAATATGACCTAAAAAACACAAGCTCTAGATCCAAATATGACCTAAAAACACAAGCTCTAGATCCAAATATGACGTAAAAACACAAGCTCTAGATCCAAATATGACCTAAAAACACAAGCTCTAGATCCAAATATGACCTAAAAACACAAGCTCTAGATCCAAATATGACGTAAAAACACAAGCTCTAGATCCAAATATGACCTAAAAACACAAGCTCTAGATCCAAATATGACCTAAAAACACAAGCTCTAGATCCAAATATGACGTAAAAAAACAAGCTCTAGATCCAAATATGACCTAAAAACACAAGCTCTAGATCCAAATATGACCTAAAAACACAAGCTCTAGATCCAAATATGACGTAAAAACACAAGCTCTAGATCCAAATATGACCTAAAAACACAAGCTCTAGATCCAAATATGACCTAAAAACACAAGCTCTAGATCCAAATATGACCTAAAAACACAAGCTCTAGATCCAAATATGACCTAAAAACACAAGCCCTAGATCCAAATATGACCTAAAAACACAAGCTCTAGATCCAAATATGACCTAAAAACACAAGCTCTAGATCCAAATATGACCTAAAAACACAAGCTCTAGATCCAAATATGACCTAAAAACACAAGCTCTAGATCCAAATATGACCTAAAAACACAAGCTCTAGATCCAAATATGACGTAAAAACACAAGCTCTAGATCCAAATATGACGTAAAAAAACACAAGCTCTAGATCCAAATATGACCTAAAAACACAAGCTCTAGATCCAAATATGACCTAAAAACACAAGCTCTAGATCCAAATATGACCAAAAAACACAAGCCCTAGATCCAAATATGACCTAAAAACACAAGCTCTAGATCCAAATATGACCTAAAAACACAAGCTCTAGATCCAAATATGACCTAAAAACACAAGCTCTAGATCCAAATATGACCTAAAAACACAAGCTCTAGATCCAAATATGACCTAAAAACACAAGCTCTAGATCCAAATATGACCTAAAAACACAAGCTCTAGATCCAAATATGACCTAAAAACACAAGCTCTAGATCCAAATATGACGTAAAAACACAAGCTCTAGATCCAAATATGACCTAAAAACACAAGCTCTAGATCCAAATATGACCTAAAAACACAAGCTCTAGATCAAATATGACCTAAAAACACAAGCTCTAGATCCAAATATGACCTAAAAACACAAGCTCTAGATCCAAATATGACCTAAAAACACAAGCTCTAGATCCAAATATGACCTAAAAAACACAAGCTCTAGATCCAAATATGACGTAAAAACACAAGCTCTAGATCCAAATATGACCTAAAAACACAAGCTCTAGATCCAAATATGACCTAAAAAACACAAGCTCTAGATCCAAATATGACCAAAAAACACAAGCCCTAGATCCCAATATGACCTAAAAACACAAGCTCTAGATCCAAATATGACCTAAAAACACAAGCTCTAGATCCAAATATGACCTAAAAACACAAGCTCTAGATCCAAATATGACGTAAAAAGGCTGTAGACTCTGGGTCACATGATGCAGCAGATTATTTCCTCAGGGCCTGAAACATTTAGACACAAACAGAGACTTTTGTCCTTCAGGACCAAACGTGTCAATGTTTCATCATTATTTCTGTTTGTGTTTGTTTGTGTAAATGTTCAGTTTGTACATAAATGTTCAGTTTGTTCATAAATGTTCAGTGTTTGTATGTAAGTTTGTTCAGTTGTTCATAAATGTTCAGTTTGTTCATAAATGTTCAGTTTGTTCATAAAACGTTCAGTTCGTTCATAAATGTTCAGTTTCGTTCATAAACGTTCAGTTCGTCATAAAATGTTCAGTTTCTACATAAATGTTCAGTTTCTTCATAAACGTTCAGTTCGTTCGTAAATGTTCAGTTCGTCATAAATGTTCAGTTTTACATAAATGTTCAGTTTGTTCATAAATGTTCAGTTTCGTTCATAAATGTTCAGTTTCTACATAAATGTTCGTTCGTTCATAAATGTTCAGTTTCTACATAAATGTTCAGTTCTACATAAATGTTCAGTTTGTTCATAAATGTTCAATGTTCATAAAGTTCAGTTCATAAATGTTCAGTTTCTACATAAATGTTCAGTTCGTCCATAAATGTTCAGGTTGTACATAAATGTTCAGTTTCTACATAAATGTTCAGTTCGTTCATAAATGTTCAGTTTCTACATAAACGTTCAGTTTGTTCATAAATGTTCAGTTTTCATAAATGTTCAGTTTCTACATAAATCAGTTCAGTTCATTTCATAAATGTTCAGTTTTCTACATAAATGTTCAGTTCGTTCATAAAAAGGTTCGTTGTTAAATGTTCAGTTGTTCATAAATGTTCAGTTTCTACATAAATGTTCAGTTTCATAAATGTTCAGTTCGTCTCATAATGTTCAGTTTCTACATAAATGTTCAGTTCGTTCATAATGTTCAGTTTCTACATAAATGTTCAGTTCGTTCATAAATGTTCAGTTTGTACATAAATGTTCAGTTCGTTCATAAATGTTCAGTTCGTTCATAAATGTTCAGTTTCTACATAAATGTTCAGTTCGTTCATAAATGTTCAGTTTCTACATAAATGTTCAGTTCTACATAAATGTTCAGTTCGTTCATAAATGTTCAGTTTCTACATAAAATGTTACATCATGTTCAGTTCTACATAAATTCGTTCATAAATGTTCAGTTTCTACATAAATGTTCAGTTCGTTCATAAATGTTCAGTTTGTACATAAATGTTCAGTTTCTACATAAATGTTCAGTTCGTTCATAAATGTTCAGTTCGTTCATAAATGTTCAGTTTCTACATAAACGTTCAGTTTGTTCATAAATGTTCAGTTCGTTCATAAATGTTCAGTTTTTCTACATAAATGTTCAGTTCGTTCATAAATGTTCAGTTTTTTTCAATTCAATTCAATTCAATTCAATTTTATTTTTCACAATAGTCAACGTATGTAGGGCACATACATAAACACACAGTAGCATTACACTGTATCATGTTTGTGTTTACATATGGATGCAATGCAGTTTATCAGTGACATTGTGAAAAACATGGAGCCCCAAGAAGCTGTAAAGCTTATGTAACGGGGTCCATCACCCTGTGTAGAAACACCATAAGATGGCAAGGCAGATTGTTGTGTTTACTTTTACCATTGGAGGTTGACATGCTGTTTTTTATGAAAGCAGAAGATTGTGAGAACAGAGAACAGAAAAAATATTGAATATGTGAAAAATAGATAAAATAGAGACAGACATAAGAGAAGAGAAGGAAGGTGAATATTAACAGTATAGATTGATTATATATAACATATACGCGCACTTACATATACACATATATACATACATATATACATACATATCCATACCACATATACATACATAATAAATATACATATATATATACAATAAACATATATATATATATATATATATATATATATATATATATATATATACAATACTCACACATATATACAATAAACATATATATATACACATACATACATACATATATACATAATAAATATACACATATATATACAATATATATATACATACATATACATACATACACACATATATATATATACATATACATATATATATACATATATATACACATAAAAATATATATACATATATATACATACACATACACATATACACACATACATGTACATATATGTATACATACATACACATAAACATATACACCATGTACATATATGCATTATGCATGTCTACACCTACAAACACACAGTATACACCTATACGGACATACACGCCCCATATGTAATAATATATATACATACATACACATAGGTATGCATACACACAGACCTATGAGCAAAGAGAAAAATAAAAACCTATTGCAGGAGAACTTGAGCCGCACTAAGTTCCGTCAGGCACTGTAGTTTTCCAGTAGTTTGCTTTTCAGATTTCTTTTAAATAAATGTAATGAGGCAGACTGTTTTATATCATTGTTTAATTCATTCCATATTTGTGGACCTCTATAGCAGACACTAAATCTGGTGCATTTTAGCTTCCTAAATTTCCCTTTTAACAGGCACTTTTTCCTTGTGTTGTGCTGATGAGAGAGGATGATTGAAGTGGGATAAGTTCACATAATCGACTGTTTAATTTGTGGACCACACTATACATGATACAAGCATTGTGATATAAATTACTCTCAGAAAGCTTTAAGAGGCCATATCTGTGGAAGAGTGGATTTGTTGGAGAGTTTGGCAAGGACCAGGTGATCGCCCTTATGGCTTTTTTTTTGTAATACCTGAAGTTTTGCAGTGTAAGTGGGATAGGTGTTGCACCATATCACATTACAATAATTTAGATGTGTCTCAAATAGGGATCTGTATAAGGTCAGCAGAGCTTTCAATGGAAGTATGTGTCTTATTTTAAAGAGTAGGCCAACAACTTTCGCTAATTTTTTAACCAGCTCATCAATGTGTTTTTTGAAATTTAAGGATTTATCGATATACATTCCTAAAAATTTTGTAGAATCAACTTGTTGGATAGTTGGCCATCTATTTTTATGCATATATTTCCATCACCGGTTTTTATGTCTGATTGGCAAGAAGATGATAAAGAAGGTTTTCTTAATATTTAGGACAGTTTGTTGCATTTGAACCAAGTAGTTACCTTTACCAGATGTTCATTTAGAAGTTTCCCTAACTGATCCAGGTTTTTGTGTGATAGAAAGAGATTTGTGTCATCGGCAAATAGAACTTTGTGAATGTCACTGGAACAAAAGACAAAATCATTTATATAAATAATGAATAAGAGTAGCCCAATAATGGATCCTTGTGGGACTCCTGTCTCAATAATTTTCGCATCTGAGTTTTGTTCCTCAACATGCACATATTGCTCTCTTCCACAGATATAGCTTCTAAACCACTGGAGTGCTACTCCTCTGACACCATAGTGCGTTAGTTTGCTAAGGAGGATTTCATGATCTATCGTATCAAATGCCTTAGAAAGATCTAAAAACACCCCTATACCGTACTCTCCTTTTTCAAAACCTTCGTTAATTTTCTCTACAAGATCTAAAATGGCCAAACATGTGGTGCTGTTTTTCCTAAATCCATATTGCGAGGCACTAATATATTATACTTATCCAAATATTCTATAAGTCTGGTGTATACTATTCGTTCTAATACTTTTGAGAGAGTTGGCAAGATCGATATAGGTCTGTAATTTTGGGTGTCATTTTTATCCCCAGACTTATATATGGGTATTATTTTTGCCATCTTGGTTAATTTAGGCACAGGGCCTCGTGCTAATGAAAGGTTGATAGTGTAGGCAAGAGGCTCGGCAATTTCATTTACTATGGCTTTGATCATTTTGCTACAGATGTTTTCAGCACCGACTGTAGAAGAAGATTTTAGTTTATGATGTTGATCACTTCGACTTTACAGGTCGGCTTAAGAAAAAGTGAGTTGGAATAGTAGCCCTGGAGATAGTGCTTATGGTTGGCGCCCCCTAGTGTACATATATTTTGAGAAAGTTGTTTACCAACAGAGGCAAAGTAATTATTAAAGACATTAGGTAAGTTGGTATTTCCGTTCGTCCCATTCTGCACTACAGTGTCAGGGAGGACTGAGGTTTTCCGTGTGCGGCTGAGTATCTCATTTAACACCTTCCAAGATTTCTTTTGATCCCCAAGAGCATTATTAAATTTGTCAGTAAAATACATTTGTTTGCTTTGTTTTTATTATTTTAGTCAATTTGTTTTTGTATTTTGTATATAACGATTTGTTTTGGGTGTTGGGATTTTTGATATACTGCTTATATAATTTAATTTTCTTTTTTATAGACTTTAAAATTCCTTTAGTTATCCATGGTTTTGCATGTGTACCATTTTGTTTAATTATCTTTTCAGGTATAGTTTTAGTAATAGAATCAGTTATTTCAGAAATTAATGAATTATATGCACAGTTGGGGTCTGAGGTGTTAAATACTGAGTCCCACCTTTTAGTTTGTAGATGCAGGATCAGGTTTGCAAGGGTTTTGTTGTTTAGAACCTTCACATTTCTTTCTACATAAATGTTCAGTTCGTTCATAAATGTTCAGTTTGTACATAAATGTTCAGTTCGTTCATAAATGTTCAGTTTCTACATAAATGTTCAGTTCGTTCATAAATGTTCAGTTTGTACATAAATGTTCAGTTTCTACATAAATGTTCAGTTCGTTCATAAATGTTCAGTTTCTACATAAATGTTCAGTTCGTTCATAAATGTTCAGTTTCTACATAAATGTTCAGTTCGTTCATAAATGTTCAGTTTGTACATAAATGTTCAGTTTGTTCATAAATGTTCAGTTCGTTCATAAATGTTCAGTTCGTTCATAAATGTTCAGTTTGTTCATAAATGTTCAGTGGGTCATAAACGTTCAGTTCGTTCATAAATGTTCAGTTTCTACATAAATGTTCAGTTCGTTCATAAATGTTCAGTTTGTTCATAAATGTTCAGTTTGTTCATAAATGTTCAGTTCGTTCATAAACGTTCAGTTGCGTGTGGGGGGGACGTTCTGGGCGACTCTGAACATGAAAACCTTATGATGTCACCGGGACGAGCCGCGTGTCATTTAATTATCGAGCGGTAACAGCCCGTCGTCATGGAGACCAAGGAGAACCGGGTGACCACGGTGTCCTCTGAGGAGATCACATGACCAGCCCCGTGGGGGGGAGGAGCGCCACAGAGGAGCAGGAGGAGCTGAGGGAGCTCCACAGAGGAGCAGGAGGAGCTGAGGGAGCTCCACAGAGGAGCAGGAGGAGCTGAGGGAGCTCCAATATCTACACACGAGGTCACATATGAGGAGGTCATATATGAGGAGGTTACAGACGAGGAGGTCACACATGAGGAGGTCACATGAGGTCACACACGAGGAGGTCACACATGAGGAGGTCACACATGAGGAGGTCACATGAGGTGGTCACATGAGGTGGTCACATGGTCATGAGGAGGTCTCATGAGGTCACACACGAGGAGGTCACATGAGGTCACACACGAGGAGGTCACACATGAGGAGGTCACACATGAGGAGGTCACATGAGGTGGTCACATGAGGTGGTCACATGAGGAGGTCACACGAGGAGGTCACACGAGGAGGTCACACATGAGGAGGTCACACATGAGGAGGTCACACATGAGGAGGTCACATGAGGTCACACACGAGGAGGTCACATGAGGTCACACACGAGGAGGTCACACATGAGGAGGTCACACATGAGGAGGTCACATGAGGTGGTCACATGAGGTGGTCACATGAGGAGGTCACACGAGGAGGTCACACGAGGAGGTCACACGAGGAGGTCACACATGAGGAGGTCACACATGAGGAGGTCACACATGAGGAGGTCACATGAGGAGGTCACATGAGGAGGTCACACACGAGGAGGTCACACATGAGGAGGTCACATGAGGAGGTCACACATGAGGAGGTCACATGAGGAGGTCACACATGAGGAGGTCACACATGAGGAAGTCACATGAGGAGGTCACATGAGGAGGTCACATGAGGAGGTCACACATGAGGAAGTCACATGAGGAGGTCACATGAGGAGGTCACATGGGGAGTCGATGGTTCTGAATGTTCTTGTGGTGAATGTTCTGAGTCTGGGGCAGATCCTCCTCAGAGTCTTAATGTTCCACTGGTTTATTTTACACTGGGGCAGATAAACTGTGCTGAGCTTTTACCTGAGGAGTTCTGAGATGTGTTTGCATGTTCTCCCCGTGTTTCCCCCATCAACCCAAAACATGCAAACTGCACCCAAACTACACCCAAACTACACCCAAACTGCACCCAAACTACACCCAAACTACACCCAAACTGCACCCAAACTGCACCCAAACTACACCCAAACTACACCCAAACTACACCAAAACTACACCAAAACTACACCCAAACTACACCCAAACTACACCCAAACTACACCCAAACTACACCCAAACTACACCCAAACTACACCCAAACTACACCCAAACTACACCCAAACTACACCAAAACTACACCCAAACTACACCCAAAACCCAAACTACACCCAAACTACACCCAAAACTACACCCAACTACACCAAAACTACACCCAAAAACTACACCCAAACTACACCAAACTACACCAAAACTACACCAAAACTACACCCAAACTACACCCAAACTACACCCAAACTGCACCCAAACTACACCCAAACTACACCCAAACTACACCCAAACTACACCCAAACTACACCCAAACTGCACCCAAACTACACCCAAACTACACCCAAACTGCACCCAAACTACACCCAACTGCACCCAAACTACACCCAAACTACACCCAAACTACACCCAAACTACACCAAAACTACACCCAAACTACACCCAAACTGCACCAAAACTACACCCAAACTACACCCAAACTACACCCAAACTGCACCCAAACTACACCCAAACTACACCCAAACTACACCCAAACTACACCCAAACTGTCTCAACACCAAAGGAAGTAAAAGCAGAATCTGAAGAATCATGAAAACCACGTCTGAGTGAGGTTCACCTGAACGCTCCGCTGCTCAGGTCCTGGTGCAGAGCCACAGAGAAGCCGAACAGAGAGCTCCGCCCCCCGCTCTTCACCACAGACACCAGGGGGTCCAGGTTAAACGCCGCACACACGACCAGCAGCGTGCTCAAGAGCACAAGGGAAGAGGACGCCATCAACACGAGACTCCCACAGGCAGAGACGCAGCGGAGACTCCAGACCAGGCTGAACCTCCAAGAGCAGAACAAGAGCAGAACATGAACGAGGGACAATCATTTTATCAAGTATTTGGACTTTATTCAACAGAAAACAGAAAGAATAATGTAACGACAAATCATTACATTCTTCTTTCTGTGATGTTACAAAACTAAAATGTCAAACTGGATTTAGATTCTGAGCAGCCCTGACCCTCAGAGTCGTTTTGATCCTGTCGTGTGATTTTTGACACTCGTGACAGTCGTGTTTTTATTTTGTAAAGTGTGAGTCTGTCCAGATCTTTTCCCTCGTGGATCTGAGGATCTGAGGATCTGTGGATCTGAGGATCTGAGGATCTGAGGATCTGTGGATCTGTGGATCTGAGGATCTGAGGATCTGAGGATCTGTGGATCTGAGTCGAGTTTACAGTTTCATGCTTTATTCAAACAAACAAAACACTGCCATGAGAAAAGACTCCAGCTGCTCACGTGCATCAATTATGCAAAAAAAAAAAAAAACCTCTTAACAAAGACATGCTGCTAGAACAACAGTAATAATCCTCTCTGGGAACATGCAGTATTTGTACTATCCACAGATCCACAGATCCTCAAATATTTGTACACACACAGTAGTATTAGAGTGAAGTACCTGAGCACCTGTAGCAGCTCAGAGGAGAATCCTCATCTCTGTGTCTCGTCTGTCGTCTTTGTCTCCTCCTCCGTCTCCTCTCCTCCTCTTCTCCTCCTCGTCTGTGTCTTTGTGCGTCTCCGGTCTCCAGACGTCTCTGTGTCTCTTGTAGAAGACACACACCCTTGACACACATGCACATGCCCCCCCCACCGCCGAACGAGCTCTGCCCTCTGCAGGTTCAGAAGGGAGAGAACTCGAGGGAGAAACACAGTGCAGCAAATAAACACATTCAAATGTGATAAATATCTTCAGGTGAATAAAGGGACGAGGTAAAAAGGTTTTTAACAACTTTATCAGAGCTGCTCCTTTTTCAGGTTTTACACAATTCAGTTTTATTATTATAGATTTATCAAATGTGGCCGTTTTCTAATCCAAAAACATCAAGTTTCACTGTAGATTAATGTTAAGGGCTGATGATGTCACTGTGATAAAAACACTGAGACTGTGTGTGTGTGTGTGGTGTGTGTGTGTATAAATATATATATATATATATATATATATATATATATATATATATATATATATATATATATATATATATATATATATATATATATATATATATAAATATATAGCTCAATGCTTTAATTTCTCTCATTACAAAACAAAGCTCACATTCCAAAACGCAGTGTTGGTCATAAAGTGACAGAAACAGACGTAACTTCATCATTTTTACTCAGATAAATCTGTTTTTTTTTTGACATTCTGACAAATATCAGATGGAAACATGAAATGTTGCTTTTTATTTGTCAAAAACTCTATTGAAGTAATATTTGTGTTTAAGAGCGAGTTCTGCTGGTAGAAAAACAGCAAAGAAAAACAAACAAAACTCATCCTCCCAGGCTCTTAGACTCTCTAACGCCCCCGTGTGGCGCCCTGAAGATGGCACACGCGTTAAAAAATAAATAAATCAGAAGTTTGGGGTGTGAACAGATTTAATACAGACAGTGTGATTCAACATGACGTCCAAATGTTTACTCAGGTAAACTTCATTCAGCAGCTCGTCTTTATTCTGCAGCTCGTCTTTATTCTGCAGCTCGTTTGTCTCGTCCTCTACAGAACATCTGACCCTCCTGCTGTGAGACACCCGTCTGTGGTGATCTCCACATCTGGAGCTGAACACAGGAGCAGCCTGATCCTGAAGGAAGAAACCAACCGAGAGGAACTACAGACAGGACGACCACAGCAGGACCTCGCCCGGGGCCTCGCCCGGGGCCTCGCCCGGGGCCTCGCCCCCGGGCCTCGCCCGGGGCCTCGCCCGGGGCCTCGCCCGGGGCCTCGCCCGGGGCCTCGCCCGGGGCAGAAGTTTACATCTGATGCCGTTTCTAAACTAGTATCTGTTCAGACAAACTACACGTGACATGATTTTGTCATTTTATTTAAAAGAGATAATGTCAAACAGAAATATGTCCATGTGGAGCTAAGCAGAAAACATGTAGAACATGTGAGAAGTGCTCGGGTGATACGCCAGTGAAGAGGGTCTCACTCCTCACGCCAGGAGGAGAGGTCTCACTCCTCACGTCAGGAGGAGAGGTCTCACTCCTCAGACGTCAGGAGGAGAGGTCTCACTCCTCAGACGTCAGGAGGAGAGGTCTCACACTCCTCAGACGTCAGGAGGAGAGGTCTCACTCCTCAGACGTCAGGAGGAGAGGTCTCACTCCTCAGACGTCAGGAGGAGAGGTCTCACTCCTCACGTCAGGAGGAGAGGTCTCACTCCTCACATCAGGAGGAGAGGTCTCACTCCTCAGACGTCAGGAGGAGAGGTCTCACTCCTCAGACGTCAGGAGGAGAGGTCTCACTCCTCAGATGTCAGGAGGAGAGGTCTCACTCCTCAGACGTCAGGAGGAGAGGTCTCACTCCTCACGTCAGGAGGAGAGGTCTCACTCCTCACGTCAGGAGGAGAGGTCTCACTCCTCACGTCAGGGGGAGAGGTCTCACTCCTCACGTCAGGAGGAGAGATCTCACTCCTCACATCAGGAGGAGAAGTCTCACTCCTCACGTCAGGAGGTCTCACTCCTCACGTCAGGAGGTCTCACTCCTCACGTCAGGAGGTCTCACTCCTCAGACGTCAGGAGGTCTCACTCCTCACGTCAGGAGGTCTCACTCCTCACTCAGGAGGTCTCACTCCTCAGACGTCAGGAGGTCTCACCCCTCAGACGTCAGGAGGTCTCACCCCTCAGACGTCAGGAGGTCTCACTCCTCACGTCAGGAGGTCTCACTCTCACATGTTGGTGCTCATTCGGGTTTGGCTGTTGGCGGCGGTCAGCTCCCCCTGACTTCCTTCTCTGGGCGGGGACTGAAGAGAGACACAAACAGAGACAGGTGAGAATGAGCAGCTCTTGTTCTGCTGGACAATTTGAACAGAATCCTTCTAAAAAAGAGCACAGTGCACATTTGTCCAGCAGAGGCACAGGCGTCGTTGTACCTTCACATGGATCTGGTTGCGGAGGACAGCTGCTCTGAGGATCATGGCTTTGGCGCGCCGCTGGAACTCTTTGCCCATGTGCAGAGACTTCTCAAACGTGGTGCTCCTCTGGTCCACGTCTCTGGCGTAGAGGATCTAATGAGGCGAGTGTAGAGGTGAAAGGAAAATACTAAGATTGTTTTAAAGGTTTGAAAACTTAAAATCAAATGAATATGGATAAGTTTCAGAGTGATGAAAAACTGGGCAGTTGCCTTAACAGAGCGACACAAACCATGAGTCTGACGCCACAGTGATAAAGAGAAATATGTATAAACTATTTGTATTCAGAATGTAAGTTCAACTTTTCAACTTAAAACATGAAACTATGTGGATGTTTTTAAAGTGATACTAGTTCTGATAAAAAGATCAATAACTGCTCAAACACGTTTAAGAGCTGGTTTTAGTCCTGACCTTGCTGTGAGAGTCGATCCGAGCGTTGATGAGTCCCTCCAGGATGAGCTGGGTCAGCTCGTCCTCCAGAGCCGCTACGGTGGTGTTGAACGCCAGCGCCATCTTTGTCATGTCCGCCGACACGTACGGGCTGAAATACTGCAAGAGTACAGTCACAGTCATCAAAAGTACAGTCACAGTCATCAAAAGTACAGTCACAGTCATCAAAAGTACAGTCACAGTCATCAAAAGTACAGTCAATAACACAAAAGTACAGTCAGTCATCAAAAGTACAGTTAGTCACAGTCACACAAAAGTACAGTCAGTAACACAAAAGTACAGTCAGTCACAGAGTGAAAAGCACTAAATGTAAAGGTGTGGACATGTGAACACTTCTCTGTCAGCACAGTGATTATTTTGTTAAATTTACAGTGTAATAGTTACACCGACAGAATAAAGTTCACTCCAATTTCACACAAAATAAACAGAGAAGTTTAACATTTTGACTTTGTATGTTCCACAGATCAGTGCTGAAGAACATAAATGGGTCACAGTGTCACTCACCTGGATCAGGGCCCTGTTCCTGATCTGACTGTACAGAGTCTTTATGTGAGGGGCCAGGTACATGTCCAAGAGCAGATTATCCTACAACACACAAATATTACTGCTCAACAGAACTTCTAAAAAAAAAAAATCTAAAAAAGCAGGACTTACCTTCATCTCATCCAGAAGTTTGAGACATGACGCATATTTAGACTCATAGAATTTAAAGATAATGTCTCGGATCTGAGGTTCCAGTTCCAAAAATAACTTAAAGGAGCTGAAAAAGAGAAACATTAAACACTGATTCCACAGGTCACTGTAAGAGCACTGAACTCTCACCTGCTGGAGATGACGTTACGCTGGAGCTCCTGCCTGTCGAACGTGGCCAGAGCGCAGAGACCTCCATACACCGCCACGTTACTGGGAGAGAGGAGCTGGACGAGGCACAAGGGGTCAGGAATACAGCTACAAAATCACTCTACATCCAAACATTTACCCAGAAAACATGAGCAACAAGGCCTGGCACAAGAAGAACTCTGAAGAACAATACACTAATACAAATAATTAAAAAAGTCTCATTAATGCAGATAAAATGTAAAGATGATAAATACTGAACATAAAAATACACAGTTGCAGACGTCACATGGTTCTTATAGTGACAGGTCTGTGTGCACCAGCTCTGGGTCATTATGATAAAAGAAGCATTTCCAGTGAGTGTGACTCACGACGTCAAGATCGTTAATATTATAATTCCAGCTCCAGCATCAACATTTTACATTTTTACAAAGCCAAACCCACTGAATTAAATAAAGTGACGTTAAAATAAATGTAGAAAAAGCCGATGATAAACTGGAAACTGTTAATTTGAGCTTTAACACCGTCTCACAGATCCACAGACTTGGAATCACTAAACGTCAGGTATAGTTCAGCTCATACTTTGATTTTATTACTTGAGAAAATATTTCTTGTGTTTGGGTGACGTCGGTTGTTTACGCAGCTCCTGAATCTGAAGGAGCCACGAGCCGAGCAGAGAGAGGAGCTTCACCTCTGAACAGAGGAGCTTCACCTCCGGACACGGAGGAGTCTAACCTCTGGACACAGAGGAATCTAACCTCTGGACACAGAGGAGTCTAACCTCCGGACACAGAGGAGTCTAACCTCTGGACAGAGGAGTCTAACCTCTGGACACGGAGGAGTCTAACCTCTGGACACGGAGGAGTCTAACCTCTGGACACAGAGGAGTCTAACCTCCGGACACAGAGGAGTCTAACCTCTGGACAGAGGAGTCTAACCTCTGGACACGGAGGAGTCTAACCTCTGGACACGGAGGAGTCTAACCTCTGGACACAGAGGAGTCTAACCTCCGGACACAGAGGAGTCTAACCTCTGGACAGAGGAGTCTAACCTCTGGACACGGAGGAGTCTAACCTCTGGACACAGAGGAGTCTAACCTCTGGACAGAGGAGTCTAACCTCTGGACACAGAGGAGTCTTACCTCTGGACAGAGGAGTCTAACCTCCGGACACAGAGGAGTCTAACCTCCGGACACAGAGGAGTCTAACCTCTGGACAGAGGAGTCTAACCTCTGGACACGGAGGAGTCTAACCTCCGGACACAGAGGAGTCTAACCTCTGGACACAGAGGAGTCTAACCTCTGGACAGAGGAGTCTAACCTCCGGACACAGGACACAGAGGAGTCTAACCTCCGGACACAGAGGAGTCTAACCTCCGGACACAGAGGAGTCTAACCTCTGGACACACAGAGGAGTCTTACCTCCAGACACGGAGGAGTCTAACCTCCGGAACAGAGGAGTCTAACCGGACACAGAGTCTAACCTCCGGACACGGAGGAGTCTAACCTCTGGAAACAGAGGAGTCTAACCTCTGGACACAGAGGAGTCTAACCTCTGGAAACAGAGGAGTCTAACCTCTGGACAGAGGAGTCTAACCTCCGGACACGGAGGAGTCTAACCTCTGGAAACAGAGGAGTCTAAGACAGAGGAGTCTAACCTCCGGACACGGAGGAGTCTAACCTCTGGAAACAGAGGAGTCTAACCTCTGGACAGAGGAGTCTAACCTCCGGACACGGAGGAGTCTAACCTCCGGACACAGAGGAGTCTAACCTCTGGACACAGAGTCTAACCTCTGGACACGGAGGAGTCTAACCTCTGGACACAGAGTCTAACCTCTGGACACAGAGGAGTCTAACCTCTGGACACGGAGGAGTCTAACCTCCGGAAACAGAGGAGTCTAACCTCTGGACAGAGGAGTCTAACCTCTGGACACGGAGGAGTCTAACCTCTGGACAGAGGAGTCTAACCTCCGGACACAGAGGAGTCTTACCTCCAGACACGGAGGAGTCTAACCTCCGGAAACAGAGGAGTCTAACCTCCGGACACAGAGTCTAACCTCCGGACACAGAGTCTAACCTCTGGACACAGTCTTACCTCTGGACAGTCGCAGTGGTCAAACGACGCCTGCAGGAAGCACTTGGCGGCGGGTTTGTATTTCCGAGACGCCAGCTCTGCGAGTCCTGAAGAGACAAACGGACATGAGGCGGACGTCTCATGATGTTACTCCACACACTGGTCTCACCTGCAGCACACTTCAGTTTGGTCAGAACAGCCTGATTCTGACTGTCTCTCTCGCCTCTTTGCTGAAAAGAAAATAAAGAAAATCATTAAAAAAAACATTTTACCAATAGAGAGTACTTAAAGATGTGTGTGTAACTTTTCTGGTGAAGGGTACGTCCCCAAAATACAGGTCAGATCTGTGCAGAGGCTTCCCCGCTCACAGTAACAATACATGTTTCCCTCACGTTTTTGAGCAATAAAAATGCTCAGAATGAAAAAAAGCAGGATACTTAGAAAAGGGGCTTTAAGAAATAGATTTTTTTTGTTTCTACCATGTTCCATCATTGTTCCCTCATCAAAAACATGACGTTTTACATCCATGCATCATAATGTCATACTGTGGAACATTCCAGGTGAAGCAGAAACCTCCACGTCTTCCTCTGGTAAAGTTCCACACTGCGTCTTTAGCAGAATGAGAAGCACAGACTCACCTCTGCGATCTCCGGGGTCGACTCCGCCTTGTTCACGTAGCTCAGGACATGGGACCAGTTCTGCAGGTAAACGCTGACCTGGGAGAGGGAGGGGACAGGTGAGGACAGGTGAGGACAGGTGAGGACAGGTGAGGACAGGTGAGGACAGGTGAGGACAGGAGAGGACAGGTGAGACCAGGTGAGACCAGGAGAGGACAGGTGAGGACAGGTGAGGACAGGAGAGGACAGGTGAGACCAGGTGAGACCAGGAGAGGACAGGTGAGGACAGGTGAGGACAGGAGAGGACAGGAGAGGACAGGAGAGACCAGGAGAGGACAGGTGAGGACAGGTGAGACCAGGAGAGACCAGGAGAGGACAGGTGAGGACAGGTGAGGACAGGAGAGGACAGGTGAGGACAGGTGAGGACAGGAGAGGACAGGAGAGGACAGGAGAGACCAGGAGAGGACAGGTGAGGACAGGTGAGACCAGGAGAGACCAGGAGAGGACAGGAGAGGACAGGACAGGAGAGGACAGGAGAGGACAGGTGAGGTGAGGACAGGACAGGAGAGGACAGGAGAGGACAGGAGAGGACAGGAGAGGACAGGACAGGAGAGGACAGGAGAGATACACGTTAAATGTCCTAGATTGTGAAACACTGACTCTTCTGCATTTTAAGACACTTTAGAATCGTTACCTCCTTCATTCACATCACATAAACCTTCATATTTAGGCTCACATCTCTCAAATTAAAAACACCTTGTGATGTCATGAAGTGGTAGTTTCAAAGTGAACAGCTCCTTTTACCTTTTGTTCAGTAGAGATGGGAAATGCCAGGACTGAAATGATCCAGATGATTCTAGTGAAGGTGGAGTTTAAAAACACAGTGGAGCACTTCCTGTATCACCACATGATGACATCACAAGGTGGAACAGAGTGTTTTCAGTCTGAGAGAAGAACTCAGCCTAAATCTGCAGGTTTGTGTGTTAAACATGTGAATGAAACAAACACAGCTCCAGGTCTGTGACGAGGAAACTCTGCAGCACGGCCCTCCTCTGTGTCACATACGCACACCTCCTCCTCTCTAACATGTATTTATTGGCCCTCCTCTGTGCTCCTCCTCTGTGCTCCTCCTCTGTGCTCCTCCTCTGTGCTCCTCCTCTGTTCCATGTATTCACTCTCCCTCCTCTGTGTCATATAGTAACGCTCCCTCCTCTGTCACATACGCACACCTCCTCCTCTCTAACATGTATTTATTGGCCCTCCTCTGTGCTCCTCCTCTGTGCTCCTCCTCTGTGCTCCTCCTCTGTGCTCCTCCTCTGTGCTCCTCCTCTGTGCTCCTCCTCTGTGCTCCTCCTCTGTGCTCCTCCTCTGTACCATGTATTCACTCTCCCTCCTCTGTGTCATATAGTAACGCTGCCTCCTCTGTGTCACACACGCACACCTCCTCCTCGCTAACATGTATTTATTGGCCCTCCTCTGTGCTCCTCCTCTGTGCTCCTCCTCTGTATCACAGTAACGATCGCCCTCTGTACCTTGATGACGTTCAGACACATGTTGATGACGTGCTTGGCGCTGGTGCAGTAGTCTCGGGCTCTGGAGTAACACTTGAGGCGTTGCTGAGGTCTCCACAGTCCAGGTAGTGGTCGCCCAGGTCGTCGTGTCCCCTCCTGCTCAAAGATCATCGGGTTATTCAGCGCTCGACTCATCACACGTCAAATACTGCCTCATATCAGATTTCAGAATTTCAACACTGACGAGTTATTGTACCAAACGACACGGGTTCACTGAGCTCGTCTGACGTCCAGATTATCCAAACTTTAAAACCTGCCTGTTCTAAGTTTTTTATTTTAGAGAGACATTCACCTGCTTGTCTCATGAAAATGACATTGATTGGCCTGAAATGTTCCAGTGTGGGATTAACTTAATAGCAATCACTCCAGTGTTTTTCTACACCTCCGTATCTCCACAGATGTTGCCAAGTTTCCAATTTAGGGAAACACTCCAGAAAAACGACAAGATTTACAGACGATCCTCCAAAAACATTCAGTGCTCCTTTAAAAATGATCTTAAACGATGGAGGAATCACTGTGGAAAAAAAGCAGATGTTTGTGATGTGGTTTAAATCTTTTTTTACTCATATTGATCAATCTCGATTTTCTTTAGATTTTCTTTCTTATTGAACAGGTGAACTTCAGGCATAAAGAGCAAGGCCTCGAGATCAGTGCAGTTTTTATTTTGTGTTCAAGAGAAATCTGCATGTAAAGTTTGAAATACGTTTGTACAATATATTAAGATGAAAAGCCTGAGCATCACTGATCCAGGCACTAAAGTAACAGGTTTTCACTCAGAAAAAGGGAGAAAACTGTTGTTGACTTTCTGTAACTTGGAAAATAAAGATGAGAAGCTCTTACTGCCACAGACACTGGAGGCACTGACTTATCATCACGGCCAATTAAAAATGATTGTTCTTAGTTCTTAGTAGCATTTATGCAATAAGATAAATATGACACATTTGTGGAGTGAGTCCTCAACAAAAAAAGATAAAAAAAAACAGAGTTTTTTCTCATGTGGTTCATTCTTTCACACTGTACCTTTATACTCTCTTTGATGGAGTTGCCTTTGTAATTCTTGAGGTCTGTGTCCAGTTTTTCAAGTTTGAGCAAAGCCTTTTTCCTGGTGGATTCAGCCCATGCAGAATCTAACGGAGGGGGAACAGCGCCCCCGTCAGGCACTGTGTCGGGTACTGCCTGCGCCTCTCTGAAAAGCACAAACACGATTTAACTTAGATGTGTGAGGTGACAGAAAGATTCAGCTGATGAGGGAAGAAGGACCATAAAACAAAGTAATAAACACAAAAAACAAGAATCATCATGTAAACTGGAATCACTTCAAACTTTTACATTTCACCACACAGTGACAGAAAACTTACATCGTGCACAATTAGTTTAAACCAAAGTCGTTACTTAACGTGTTGTTATTTAGCGTCTTATTACTTAGCGTGGCGCGACTCGGCGTGCCGTTACTCGGCGTGACGCGACTCGGCGTGACGCGACTCGGCGTGACGCGACTCGGCGTGACGCGACTCGGCGTACCTTTCTAAGCGCGTGGCTTCTGTCAGCTTGCGGTGGATCTCTCGTAGGTGTCCACGTTGAACGTTCTCTGTACAAAGGTGAGGGCCATCTTCAGGGCCTCCACCCGGAGCTGAGGGCAGTGCTCAGCGATGAACTGCAGCCTCTCGATGCGCATCAGTCCGCTGTAGCTGGTGGCATACTGCTCCAAGTCCTGCACAGAGGCACATCAACAGGACAAGATAATATACTACCATACTTATAATTATGCTACATTATAGTTACACATTGTGAGTACTAGAATGTTCACTACAAACTAAATATTCTTGCTTTATACACACACATTACACACATTACGATTATTTCCTTTAGACAAAATTGATCCAAACGTGTGATGTAGCTGTTATTTATCACTCAAATGACACAGAAAAGCTTTACATGAATAAAAGTTCAAACATTATGAGACTTTCTGAGCCGACTACAACCAGTTAATAGTTTTATTGCATCAATTTATACGTCCAACCAGGAAATCGGCTGAACCGATATTTGGAAGCAGATATCCAACCCAACAGTGTTTTCAGTATCGGTGTCAGATACCAGTATCAGACCAGAAAACAACAAGAACAAAAGCACATTTTTAAACATTTAAAAAGTCAGAAAATACCAGTGTTGGGTTCTCCACGATGTAGTTTGTGTCTGGAGCATTCTGCTGGTCGTCCTGGGGATCTGCATCGATCTGCATCGGCTCCACGGCTCCCTGAGGAACAACAGGACCACAACTATTCAAAAGCAGCTTCATCGGACACACACTTGACACGCTACACACGCTTCACACGCTACACACGCTACACACGCTTCACACGCTTCACACGCTTCACACACACTACACGCTTCACACGCTTCACACACACTACACACACTACACACACTTCACACACACTTCACACACACTTCACACACGCTTCACACACGCTTCACACACGCTTCACACACACTTCACACACTACACACACTACACACACTACACACACTTCACACACTTCACACACTTCACACACACTTCACACACACTTCACACACTACACACACTACACACACTACACACACTACACACACTTCACACACTTCACACACTTCACACACTTCACACACTTTCACACACACTTCACACACTTCACACACACTACACACACTTCACACACACTTCACACACTTCACAGGAGTTGGCTGAATGCTCCTGTCACTCACTGTTGTGGATGAACTACAGGTTTTTATTTCCAGCTCTAGAACTATTATATTTAAAGTTACGTTTTAAATGCCACATTGAATCGTTGTAAAGACACCACAGGCATCATGGTCAGTCAGGATGTAAAACTTTATCATCACATGAGTTTTTGTGGAGGGTTCACCACCTGCTTGTCTCCATGGAGATGATGTGACTTTGGCTGGAATGTTCCACAGTATGGCATAAAACTGAAAACTCCACTGTGTAACGTTTCAGGCAAAATAAGAGACTGAAATAAAAGCATTAATTAATTACTGATAAATTATTATTGCACTTAAAACCTTGAAAACCTTGAAAACCTTGAAAAAGCTTGCTTGCTTCTCCACTGACGTGACTTGTAACTTTTCTGGGGAAGGTTCTGAGACATGTTTTGGGTTTTTTTTCATAGAGATGTATGTTCTTCAAACATCTTCATGGGGATCAGTTCAGTTTTATGACACTCTGTAGAATGTCTCCAGACAAACAGGTGAGCTGCTCTTCACTCGACCGAGTCACGTCTGTGAAGAGGCGAGGGCCCCTCAGTGCACAGACGCTTTTCACTTTTTCCAAGGCTTTTAGTGCAATAAAATGTCCATATTGGAATAAATGATGTTATTTCATATTTTAGCTGAACTCTAACGCAGTGGGGCTTACTAGCATGTGGCAAGTTACACGTCAGATCTGTGGAGAGGTGACCCTGATGACAGTAAGAATACATGTTTTTCTTCTTTTTCTTATTAATGTATTTATTTTATTTTGGAGAATCTATTCACAGGTCATTGAATAATGATGTTGTTTAATGATGACAATGATTTTATGAAGTGAACATTTCAAGAAAAATAATGACGTCACCATGGAAACAAGCAGGTGGAAGAAAAGTTGCACAGTGCAGCTTTACAGTTAATTCCAGATATGTGTCATCCCTCAGGTCTGATCACAGTAACAGCTCTGAGCAGGAGGATGTCTTCACTCTCACAGCTGTGTGTCCTGTTAGATTTAACTTTGAGCTTTTATTAACTGCAGATATGATGAGTGTTAGCCGCTAACCTGCTAACAACAATCACACAACAATGTCATCCAAGTCAAAATGTGCATCATTCTGCAACATTTAATATGAAACAATAGTATCAGACTGTCAACTGTCCACAAGAAACACAAAATACACAACACACACAGGCTAAACATACATAAGCTACTCTACATGAAGCTACTCTACATGACGCTAATCTACATGAAATTATCTCCATTTAAAGTGTCTGGGACGATCAGTGATGAGTTCATGTGTAAATTATCCGCTGTTCTGCTACAAACCACACTCTAACTCGTCTCCGTTGCGTGAAAGTAGGAAAAATCCCACATAATAAACACAAACAGTCACGTTAGCTTAGTGCTAGCTGTGCGGGAGGCTAGCCGCTCCGGGGTCTGCGGCCGTTACTCCCGGTTTATTTACCCCCGTGGCGGCTCGGGACAGCACCGGGACCGGTCTCACCTGAAAGTTAAACACCTGGACGGGCAGAGGCATGTTCTCCGGGGTCCGGGTGTGTGTGGGAGGGTCACAGCGGAGACGCGGAGGGGACAAACGCAACCAGAAGTGTCCGCACGATCTGCAGCAGCGGCAGCGGGTTAGGGGTCACTGCGCATGCGCGGTGAACTTTTTGCGTGTTGTAATAAACATGTATGTAAATTATTCTAAACACACAAGAAACAGACACACAATATATATGCACAGATTATATGATAAACGTGTAATTAAATAATTGAGAATGGGAATTTTAGTTCTTTATAATTGTTTATAGTTTGTGACCGTGTGTTTTTGGAGCATTACCGCCACCTTCTGGTCAGGCGTGTTATTGCGTAAGTGTGGACAGGAAAATCTTTAACATTTTTACTTTTGAGAAAAGGTGGGTAGAGTAGCTAAAAACTGTACTCAAGTAAGAGTCACATTACTTCAAAATAATATTACTCAAATGACATGATTTATTTCAGTGGATGTTATTGAAAAGGACATACACAAAACATAGACTAGAACTAAATCATATTTGAAGCTGCAAGGAACACAAATCATTTCATATTGTCAACATAAGGCTTTTGTCACTTGTAGACTTACAGTAAGTCTGCAAGTGCCAGCCCTGAGACATCCTGCGTCATGGTAATCCTGCGGGTGCTGAGTGTGGAGCTGCTGAGGGACAGTGCGTCACACACTGGAAAAACACACACATCATTCAGTGGAGCAAAAGAGCCAGAGCAAGAGAACCAGAGCTAAAGACCCAGAGCAAGAGAACCAGAGCCAGAGCTAAAGAACCAGAGCCAGAGAACCAGAGCAAGAGAACCAGAGCCAGAGCTAAAGAACCAGAGCAAAAGAACCAGAGCAAGAGAACCAGAGCCAGAGCTAAAGAACCAGAGCCAGAGCTAAAGAACCAGAGCCAGAGCAAACAATGTTTGTACAGGAAACATATCCATAATCAGAGCACTGGGTTATTAACCAGTGAAACTAAATCTAGGCTCTGTCTCTTGAAGGGTGAAGTCATCAGAATGTCTCCTACAGGAGCTGAAAGACACTGACCCATGAACTGACCCCAGACAATTCTTCACGTGTCTCCTGAGACCACGTGCTCACAGACTCCTCCTGGATGTAGTTGAACAGCTGAGTCTGCGCCACGTCCTGATGAACGAGTTTCTCTAATGGTTCATGTGGATCATATTTGACTGAAGACGCACGGACAGATTTGTCCTGTGCGCGACTTTAAGAGGATCTGCCTGAGCCTGTCTCTGTGCTCCTCTGTGCTCCTGTGTGCTCCTCTGTGCTCCTCTGTGCTCCTCGTGCTCCTCTGTGCTCCTCTGTGCTCCTGTCCTGTGTGCTCCTCTGTGCTCCTCTGTGCTCCTGTCCTCTGTGCTCCTCTGTGCTCCTGTCCTGTGTGCTCCTGTCCTGTGTGCTCCTCTGTGCTCCTGTCCTGTGTGCTCCTGTCCTGTGTGCTCCTGTCCTGTGTGCTCCTGTCCTCTGTGCTCCTCTGTGCTCCTGTCCTGTGTGCTCTGTCCTGTGTGCTCCTCTGTGCTCCTGTCCTCTGTGCTCCTGTCCTGTGTGCTCCCTCTGTGCTCCTGTCCTCTGTGCTCCTGTCCTGTGTGCTCCTCTGTGCTCCTGTGTGCTCCTGTCATCTGCGCCCCCGTGCTCCGCTCAGCTCCGTCACATCTCTCTGCGCCGCCTCTGCGCCGCCTCTGCACCTCCTCCTCGGTGCAGCTCTGGTCCAAACTCGCGCTGATGCTCGTTTTTTCTCGTTGATCTCGAGGAGACACAGAGGCTGATCTTCACTGGATTCATATTTCGCACATGGGCGAAGAGGAGGAGCGCTCCGCCCGGATTCACCTCCAACAAAACGAGGAAAAAGAGGAGGCTCCTCAGAGGAGCAGCAGGAGCGCAGATATGAACAGCTCTTTAAACAACTGGACCTCAACCAGGACGGACGAGTGGACCTCACCGAGCTGCGCCTGGGCCTGGACCAGAGAGGAGTGCACCGGGGGAAAGCAGAGGAGGTACGTGAGGAGGTGCACCGGGGGAAAGCAGAGGAGGTACGTGAGGAGTGCACCGGGGGAAAGCAGAGGAGGTACGTGAGGAGGTGCACCGGGGGAAAGCAGAGGAGGTACGTGAGGGAGTGCACCGGGGGAAAGCAGAGGAGGTACGTGAGGAGGTGCACCGGGGGAAAGCAGAGGAGAGATGTGAGGAGGAGGTGCACCGGGGGAAAGCAGAGGAGGTATGTGAAGAGGAGGAGGTGCACCGGGGGGGGAAAGCAGAGGAGGTACGTGAGGAGGAGAAGTGCACCGGGGGAAAGCAGAGGAGAGATGTGAGGAGGAGATGCACCGGGGGAAAGCAGAGGAGAGGTATGTGAAGAGGAGGAGGGTGCACCGGGGGAAAGCAGAGGAGGTACGTGAGGAGGGTGCACCGGGGGAAAGCAGAGGAGGTACGTGAGGAGGGTGCACCGGGGGAAAGCAGAGGAGGTACGTGAGGAGTGCACCGGGGGAAAGCAGAGGAGGTATGTGAAGAGGAGGAGGTGCACCGGGGGGAAAGCAGAGGAGGTACGTGAGGAGGTGCACCCGGGGGGGGGAAAGCAGAGGAGGTACGTGAGGAGGTGCACCCGGGGAAGCAGAGGAGGTACGTGAGGAGGTGCACCGGGGAAAAGCAGAGGAGGTACGTGAGGAGGTGCACTGCAGGGAAGCAGAGGAGGTACATGTGGAGGAGGAGTGCACCGGGGGAAAGCAGAGGAGGTACGTGAGGAGGTGCACCGGGGGAAAGCAGAGGAGGTATGTGAGGAGGAGGAGTGCACCGGGGGAAAGCAGAGGAGGTTCATGAGGAGGTGCATCGGGGGGAAAAAGCAGAGGAGGTAGTGTGAGGAGGTGCACCGGGGGAAAGCAGAGGAGGTACGTGAGGAGGAGGAGGAGGTGCACTGGGTTAAAGCAGAGGAGAGACGTGAGGAGGAGTGCACCGGGGGAAAGCAGAGGAGAGACGTGAGGAGGAGGTGCACCGGGGAAAAGCAGAGGAGGGACGTGAGGAGGAGAAGTGCACCGGGGGAAAGCAGAGGAGAGATGTGAGGAGGAGGTGCACCGGGGGAAAGCAGAGGAGGTACATGAGGAGGTGCACTGGGGCAAGGCAGAGGAGGAGGTACGTGAGGAGGAGGAGTGAACCGGGGGAAAGCAGAGGAGGTACGTGAGGAGGAGGTGCACCGGGGTAAAGCAGAGGAGGTATGTGAGGAGGAGGTGCTCCAGATTAAAGCAGAGGAGATACATCCAAGAGGAGGAGGAGGTGGACCGGGGTAAGGCAAAAGAGGTACGTGAGGAGGAGGTGCACTGGGGAAAAGCAGAGGAGGTACGTGAGGAGGAGGAGTTGTACCGGGGTAAGGCAGAAGAGGTACGTGAGGAGGAGGTGCACTGGGGTAAGCGGAGGAAATGCGTGCACTGGGGGAAGGAGGACGAGGTACGTGAAGGAGGTGTGTGTATCAGGGGAAGGAGGAGGTACGTTGAAGGAGGAGGAGGAGGTCAATGTACCGCTCACTGAAGAAAGGAGAAACTAAACAGACACTTCATAAGAGAATGAATCAACACGAGAGAGAGCAGCTCAGGACCACAGTCTGATGTTCATCTACATAAGAGAATGAATCAACACGAGAGAGAGCAGCTCAGGACACAGTCTGATGTTCATCTAAATCTCAAACTCACTAACCTCCGCTGAAGAGAGTGAGGCTCAGGTCTGAGACAGAAAAGAAATGGTTGAGAGGAGAGTCAAAGATATTTTTGTGAGGAAAGACAATCCTTCCTTAAAACGGGAATGAGACCTTAGACATCACCTGTCCTCCAGACATAACTCCACCCCCAGACCCAAAGCAAAACAAAGGAAACAAAGAGAACAATAGTAGGTCATTCAGGCTGAAACTGTTTGCAAAAGAAGAAGAGAGACGTTTGTCTGTTCGTCCAAGCCGCGGCTTGGACGAGCAGACAAACGTGGACGACTGAGAGACACGTTCACTGAGGGTCGTTCACTGAGGGTCGTTCGTTCACTGAGGGTCGTTCGGTCACTGAGGGTCGTTCACTGAGGGTCGTTCACTGAGGGTCGTTCGTTCACTGAGGGTCGTTCGTTCACTGAGGGTCGTTCACTGAGAGTCGTTCACTGAGGGTCGTTCGTTCACTGAGGGTCGTTCACTGAGGGTCGTTCGTTCACTGAGGGTCGTTCGTTCACTGAGGGTCGTTCGTTCACTGAGGGTCATTCGTTCACTGAGGGTCGTTCGTTCACAGCGTCGGTTTAAACTTGTGTCTTTTTCCAGATCGTTCTTGAGAGCGACACAAATCGCGATGGGCAGCTGGACTTTCAGGAGTTTTGTGAATTCTTACGAGCTCACGAGAAGAGGCTGTGGCTCCTGTTCACGAGCCTCGACCGCAACAGCGACGGTGAGACTCGTGAAGGTTCCTCCATGTGGCTTTATTAGAACTTATAGTGTTGTTATGGGGAAAGTTTTCATAAATATATAAAACTATTCACTACAGCTTCACAAACCTGATGTGATGTGCAGGAGAGTCATGAGCAGGATGATTGTGTGGTGATGTGCTCTGAAGGGGGAGAGTGACAGCGTGGAGAGTAAAAGGAGGGTGGAGTCAGAGAAAACCAAAGTAAAAAAAGTTCATGTATTTTAGTGGATGTTTTATTATTTCAAACTCTAAAAGGAAACAAACACCTCCACAAACACCTCCACAAACACCTCCACAAACTTCTCCACAAACACCTCCACAAACATCTCCACAAACATCTCCACAAACACCTCCACAAACATCTCCACAAACACCTCCACAAACATCTCCACAAACACCTCCACAAACACCTCCACAAACATCTCTACAAACACCTCCACAAACATCTCCACAAACACCTCCACAAACATCTCTACAAACACCTCCACAAACATCTCCACAAACATCTCCACAAACACCTCCACAAACATCTCTACAAACACCTCCACAAACATCTCCACAAACATCTCCACAAACACCTCCACAAACATCTCTACAAACACCTCCACAAACATCTCCACAAACACCTCCACAAACATCTCTACAAACACCTCCACAAACATCTCCACAAACATCTCCACAAACACCTCCACACGTCAAACACCTCCACAAACACCTCCACAAACACCTCCACAAACACCTCCACAAACACCTCCACAAACACCTCCACAAATGCTAACCCAAAAGCACATAACATAAGTTAGCATGTAAATTAGCCTGCAAATAGTTTGTTTTTTTGTACCTTGACTTCCACATGTTATTTATGAATAGTTGTTTACTTCTGGCCACTTACTGGCTAAATATCATACCACAGTTGTGTGTAGTGCCCTCTAGAGGCTGGATGAATAAAAGATTAAACTGTTTCAGTACAATAACAACAAACATCTGTCAGCTGCTGGACGTTAGCTGTAGGTACTGCACCAACAAGAATCTCAGTGTATGTACATGTGCAGCTCTACTGCATGAGCCGTGTGCTCCTCTGTACACTGTGTCACATGTGACACACGTAACATGTGACACACGTGTAACATGTGACACACGTGTAACATGTTGTGTTGTTTTGCACAGGTCGCATTGATGCTGGTGAGATCCAGGACGCCTTACACAAACTGGGCATGAACGTGACACTGGAGCAAGCCTCACGCATCCTACAGAGGTACAACACACACATCCTACAGAGTACACAACACACACATCCTACAGAGGTACAACACACACATCCTACAGAGACACAACACACACATCCTACAGAGTACACAACACACGCATCCTACAGAGTACACAACACACGCATCCTCCTACAGAGGTACAACACACACATCCTACAGAGGTACAACACACACATCCTACAGAGGTACAACACACGCATCCTACAGAGTACACAACACACACATCCTACAGAGGTACAACACACATCCTACAGAGTACACAACACACGCATCCTACAGAGTACACAACACACACACATCCTACAGAGGTACAACACACATCCTACAGAGTACACAACACACATATATCTTACAGAGGTACAACACACACACATCCTACAGAGACACAACAACACACATCCTACAGAGTACACACACACACACATCCTACAGAGGTACAACACACACATCCTACAGAGTACACAACACACGCATCCTACAGAGGTACAACACACACATCCTACAGAGTACACAACACACATCCTACAGAGGTACAGCACACACATCCTACAGAGTACACACACACATCCTACAGAGGACCACACACATCCTACAGAGGTACAGCACACACACATCCTACAGAGTACACAACACACACACATCCTACAGAGGTACACAACACACACATCCTACAGAGACACACACACACACATCCTACAGAGTACACAACACACGCATCCTACAGAGGTACAACACACACATCCTACAGAGGTACAACACACGCATCCTACAGAGTACACAAAACACACACATCCTACAGAGGTACAACACACATCCTACAGAGTACACAACACACGCATCCTACAGAGTACACAACACACACATCCTACAGAGGTACAACACACATCCTACAGAGTACACACACACATATCTTACAGAGGTACAACACACACATCCTACAGAGACACAACACACACATCCTACAGAGTACACAACACACACATCCTACAGAGGTACAACACACACATCCTACAGAGTACACAACACACACATCCTACAGAGGTACAACACACGCATCCTACAGAGTACACAACACACACATCCTACAGAGGTACAACACACATCCTACAGAGTACACAACACACGCATCCTACAGAGTACACAACACACACATCCTACAGAGGTACAACACACATCCTACAGAGTACACAACACACATATCTTACAGAGGTACAACACACACATCCTACAGAGACACAACACACACATCCTACAGAGTACACAACACACACATCCTACAGAGGTACAGCACACACATCCTACAGAGTACACAACACACACATCCTACAGAGTACACAACACACATCCTACAGAGGTACAGCACACACATCCTACAGAGTACACAACACACACATCCTACAGAGTACACAAACACACACTTCCTACAGAGTACACAACACACATCCTAAAGAGTACACTGTTACATCCTACAGAGGTACAACACACACATCCTACAGAGTACACAACACGCACATCCTACAGAGACACACACTGTTACATCCTACAGAGTACACCACACACATCCTACAGAGTACACACCATTACATCCTACAGAGTACACACCATTACATCCTACAGAGTACACACTGTTACATCCTACAGAGTACACACACATCCTACAGAGTACACACACATCCTACAGAGTACACACTTTACTGTTATAATACATTTACTCACGTCTCTGTGACTTATACTTATTTGTGTTCATGTTAAACTCGTGTCGAAGCCTCGTTTTACTTTTATCAATAACAATGATCAGTGGTTTTGTTCATTTACGTCATAAACATGTTTAGAATTGACTTAAAACAGAAGGATTCACAAATACATTTACTATTATTATTATTAACTAATTAACTATTAGCTAACTGACACTATGGAGCTATGGAGCTCCTCCAGGTGCTCCTCCAGGTGCTCCTGGAGCTCCTCCTGGTGCTCCTGGAGCTCCTCCTGGTGCTCCTGGAGCTCCTCCTGGTCCTCCTGGAGCTCCTCGTGGTGCTCCTGGAGCTCCTCCTGGTGCTCCTGGAGCTCCTCGTGGTGCTCCTGGAGCTCCTCCTGGTGCTCCTGGAGCTCCTCCTGGAGCTCCTCGTGGTGCTCCTGGAGCTCCTCCTGGGTGCTCCTGGAGCTCCTCCTGGTGCTCCTCTCTAACATACGCTCAGGTCAGAGTCAGTTATATCCACTTTCTGGTCCTTGAGGACTTTCTTGGTAGAACTACTATATCAACAGTATCGTGACATACTAGATCTGTTTCAGCCCCGTTGACTTCAGGAGGAGTGTCTTTATAAACCTGCCGCTGTTGCTCCAAACATGAGACAGAACCGTGGCCCGTGTGTCCTGATCTGTGTCCTCTGTGCAGCATGGACCGGGACGGCACCACGACCATCGACTGGACTGAGTGGAGGGAGCACTTCCTCTTCAACCCTCTGCACAACATGGAGGAGATCCTGCAGCACTGGAAGCACTCCTGTGTGAGTCTCAGTCGCAGCGTTAGAGAACAGACCACACGGGCTTCTTCACAGCTCAGGTTCATACTACTGATCACTTAGAATCCAGAGAAAACCACGGCTCATGAGCTCTGCCCCCCGGTGACGTGTGTGTGAGGTCATGAGCTCTGCCCCGGTGACGTGTGTGAGGTTCATGAGCTCTGCCCCGGTGACGTGTGTGAGGTTCATGAGGCTCTGATGAGTCACATTTACAAACATATAAACCAGTGTCAGTAAATCTGACCCGGGACAGTTTCACTCCCAGTGACTTGGGGCCAGAATAAAAAATAATTTCAAAATAAAAGTTCTGAAGTCCGTATGAAATAGCTCTAATAGTATGAAATAAAAAGCTGGTTTTGTATTGTTTTTTATCCTTATTCTGTTTCCCCAGTTTTCAGTGGGTTGACGTCATTAGGCCAGACATAGAGAAAAAAGTGAACGGATTGATAAAGTTGAGTTTTAACTACGTGCCTCATCCCTTTTTCACAGCCTTAAAGCAGCAGCGTCACTGCTGAGCTACAGTCAGAACATGTGAGGCACGAGCGGCCGGGGCCTCACCGCGTCTCTTCAGTATTTCCACTGTAAACATAAAAATAAAAATTGCAAAGTTAAATAGAAAATAACTTTATAGTACAAATCATTGGATAAATATAACCATTTCATTTATTTCTCTCTGTGATGACGTCACCGCTCTCTCCACGTTTGGGCCGATGTGAACGACTGATTTAAACTTTAAAACTTTCAAAACTTCACTTATTACAAGAGATCCGATGGTGTTATTCATCCTTGAAATAACTGAATAAGTTTGAATAAAAGTTAAAAATATTATGAGGTGCCAAGATGAGCCTGTAGCTGGTTTTATTACATCCAACTAAAAGCCCAGAGGATCGGTTTAAACCGATACCATTGAACTGATTCCCAGTCCGGCTCATTTTTCAGGATCTGCACCAATATTTGATCCAGTATAAAAATCATCACTTTTATGTTTTTGCACCAAGTGTTTAAGTAAAGCTTTATTTGTATTTATTCAGCAGCAGATCGACCAGCGTAAAATATTGGACTAAGCTCAAAATTTAGAGCCAGATCTGATCCAGTGAGTATCTGATACTCGATACCAGTATCAGATCGGTGCGTCCCTAGTTCCTCACGTGTGATTGTTTTGTCAAACATGTTAATCGTCTGATGCTGCTTAAATGACGTGTGATGGACATTTGTCTTCAGATGTTGGACATCGGCGAGGCTCTGACGGTCCCAGATGAATTCTCTGAGAAGGAGCGTCGCTCGGGTCTGGTCTGGAGGCAGCTGGTGGCAGGAGCCATGGCTGGAGCCGTGTCCAGGACTGGGACGGCTCCTCTGGACCGTCTCAAGGTCTTTCTCCAGGTCAGACCAGAGACCAGGGACTAGACCAGAGACCAGGGACCAAGACCAGAGACCAGCGACCAGAGACCAGAGACCAGACCAGAGACTAGACAAGAGACCAGGGACCAGGGGACATGGGGACGAGAGACCAGGGACCAAGACCAGAGACCAGAGACTAGACAAGAGACCAGGGACTAGGGGACATGGGGACGAGAGACCAGGGACCAGGGACCAAGACCAGAGACCAGGGACCAGGGATCAAGACCAGAGACTAGACCAGAGAGACCAAGGACCAGACCAGAGACCAGGGGACATGGGGACAAGAGACCAGGGACCAAGACCAGAGACCAGGGACCAGACAAGAGACCGGAGACCAGGGGACAAAAGACCAGAGACCAAGATCAGAGACCAGGGACCAGGGGACATGGGGACGAGAGACCAGGGGACAAGACCTGAGACTAGACCAGGGACCAGAGACCAAGGACCAGACGAGAGACCAGAGACTGGAGACCAGGGGACACACTGGACCAGAGATGAGGGACCAGAACCAGACCAGTGTGAGGACACACTGAGACCTTGAGTCAGGGACATGTGTGTGTGACAGGTGCACGGGGCGGTGTCCAGGGGTCAGAACCTGTGGGCGGGGCTACGGGGCATGGTCCAGGAGGGCGGAGTCTTGTCTCTGTGGAGAGGAAATGGCATCAATGTTCTGAAGATCGCCCCTGAGTCTGCCATCAAGTTCATGGCCTACGAGCAGGTGCAGCTCTACACGTGAAAGATAAAGATTCTGACTGTTCCTGCGCCTTTAACGAGAGAATCGTTCATACTTTACAGATTAAATGTATAATTCATGGCAGTATGGAGGGGGGTCCTCTGAGAGTCCAGGAGAGGTTCCTCGCTGGTTCTTTGGCAGGAGCCACAGCTCAGACCCTCATCTATCCCATGGAGGTCAGTCGTGAGCTCAGACGCTAAGGCTTTCACACTTTAAACACACTACATTACACAAAACTCACTCCTCAGAAACAGACCTGTTTCATTCACATGTTTGAGTCACACTTTATTATGAGTCTGTCACATCTCCAAAGCTCAAAACGCTCTGTTCCACCTTGTGATGTCATCAAGTGGTAGTTTAAGTGAACAGCTCCTTTTACCTTTAGTTCAGTAAAGACTGGTAATTTATCCAAATGATTCTAGTGAAGGTGTGTGAAGTTTAAAAACACGGTGGAGCACTTCCTGTATCGCCACATGATGACATCACAAGGTGGAACAGAGTGTTTTCAGTCTGAGAGAAGAACTCAGCCTGAATCTGCAGGTTTGTGTTAAACATGTGAATGAAAACAAACACATTTTATTTAAGGCAATGTGGGCCTTTAGTCACATGTCACACAGTCACATGTCACACAGTCACACGTCACACGTCACACAGTCACACGTCACACGTCACACGTCACACGTCACACGTCACACGTCACACGTCACACAGTCACACGTCACACGTCACACAGTCACACGTCACACAGTCACACGTCACACGTCACACGTCACACAGTCACACGTCACACGTCACACAGTCACACGTCACACGTCACACAGTCACACGTCACACGTCACACAGTCACACAGTCACACAGTCACATGTCACAAGTCACACAGTCACAAGTCACACAGTCACATGTCACACAGTCACATGTCACACAGTCACATGTCACACAGTCACATGTCACACAGTCACATGTCACATGTCACATGTCACACTCTCACCTGGTCTTACCTGTTGCAGGTGTTGAAGACCCGTCTGACCCTGCGGAGGACGGGTCAGTCAGTACTCGGGGCTGTTGGACTGTGCCCGACACATCCTGAGGACAGAGGGGGTGGGGGCGTTCTACAGGGGCTACCTGCCCAACACACTGGGCATCATCCCATACGCGGGTATCGACCTGGCAGTGTACGAGGTAAGTGCCCCAGACTAAAGAGGGGGTATTTGCCTCTGTGGGGTATTAAAGAGGAGGTGTTTATCTCTGTGGGGTATTAAAGAGGAGGTATTTACATCTGTGGGGTATTAAAGAGGAGGTATTTACCTCTGTGGGGTATTAAAGAGGAGGTATTTACCTCTGTGGGGTATTAAAGAGGAGGTATTTACCTCTGTGGGGTATTAAAGAGGAGGTATTTACCTCTGTGGGGTATTAAAGAGGAGGTATTTACCTCTGTGGGGTATTAAGAGAGGAGGTATTTACTTCTATGGGGTATTAAAGAGGAGGTATTTACCTCTGTGGGGTATTAAAGAGGGGGTATTTTACTTAACTGCTGACACATAACATACTGACATCACGGTGTTTTCGTTTATTCTGCTCTATTCACCAAAAGCGACGTATTACGAGGTTTTATGAGTTTTTTTGTTTTTATGAGTTTTTTGAGGTTTTATGAGTTTTTTTGTTTTGGTTTTTTTGAGGTTTTATGGGGGGGTTTTTTGACATTTTTTGAGGTTTTATGAGGTTTATGACGTTTTTTGAGGTTTTATGAGGTTTTTTGATGGTTTTATGAGGGTTTTTGACATTTTATGAGGTTTTATGAGGTTTAGGAGGTTTTATGAGATTTTATGAGGTTTCATGAGGTTTTATGGGGTGTTTTTTTTTAGGTTTTTTGTGTTTTTTTGAGGTTTCATGAGGTGTTTTGAGGGTTTTTTTTGATTTTTTTTTTTTTAGGTTTTATGGTTTGTTGTTTTTTTTTAGGTTTTATTAGTTTTTTTTTTTGAGGTTTCATGAGGTTTCTTGAGGTTTTATGAGTTTTTGTTTGAGTTTTTTTTTTTTAGTTTTTTTTGACACTTTATGAGGTTTAGGAGGTTTTTTGAGGTTTCATGAGGTTTTTTGAGGTTTTATGAGTTTTTTTTGAGTTTTTTTTTAGTTTTTTTGACACTTTATGAGGTTTAGGAGGTTTTTTGAGGTTTCATGAGGTTTCTTGAAGTTTTAGGAGTTTTTTTTGAGGTTTTTTAAGAGGTTTTTGTGAGGTTCTAAACACTTGACCTGTTGCAGACGCTGAAGAACGCCTGGCTGCAGAGGTACAGTGTGAAACACCCGGGACCCGGGCGTCCTCGTGCTCCTGGCCTGTGGGACCGTCCTCCAGCACGTGTGGTCAGCTGGCGTCCTACCCCCTGTCCCTGGTCCGCACTCGTATGCAGGCGCAAGGTCTGACCTCTGCACTTCAGCAGCACGTTTCACTTTAACCTGTAAAACAAAAGAACAAACAGGCACAAGAGCAACTTTAGTCGGAGAGAGATTCAAATACAGAGCAGATACTCGTAGTTTAACGTCTCTCTGGTCAGTCGTAGTTGAACGTCTCTGTGGTCAGTCGTAGTTTAACCTCTCTGTGGTCAGTCGTAGTTTACCTTCTCTGTAGTTGAACGTCTCTGTGTTTAACCTCTCTGTAGTTGTCGTGATGAGGGGTGTGAGGCGGACCAAAGACGCGGGACTCGGGGCAAGTTTAAGGGTGTTTAATGACAAAACAAGACAACACAGGTGACGGGAGAACATACGAGGAGCTGGGTGCAGGTCGGGGTCCAGAGGTGCAGGGTAGACATGAGACGGGAACACAGCCGGTACCGGGAGACAGGGTCGGAGGACATGGGCAGAACACAGGCAGGACACAGGCAGGACACGGGCAGGACACGGGCAGGACACGGGCAGGACACGGGCAGGACACGGGCAGGACACGGGCAGGACGCACAGCAGAGACACGAGGACCAACAGAAGTGAGCAGCACACAGACACACGGTGACAATCAGACGACCTGGCAGAGAGAGCTGGGTCGTGGCTCCTTTAAACCACCTGCAGGTGTGTTGATAGCACTGATGGGCTGCAGGTGTGTGTGGGAGGAGCCAGGGCTCCGCCCAGCTCTGGAGTCAGGTGAGGGAGGGGGAGGAGACACAGGAGCAGGGAAGCGTGGATCATGACAGTAGTTGAACCTCTCTGTAGTTGAACGTCTCTGTAGTTGAACGTCTCTGTAGTTTGACCTCTCTGTAGTTTACCCTCTCTGTAGTTTACCTTCTCTGTAGTTTACCTTCTCTGTAGTTTGACCTCTCTGTAGTTGACCCTCTCTGTAGTTGAACGTCTCTGTAGTTGAACGTCTCTGTAGTTTGACCTCTCTGTAGTTTGACCTCTCTGTAGTTTGACCTCTCTGTAGTGTGACCTCTCTGTAGTTGAACGTCTCTGTAGTTGAACGTCTCTGTAGTTGAACCTCTCTGTAGTTGAGCGTCTCTGTAGTTTGACCTCTCTGTAGTTTACCCTCTCTGTAGTTTACCTTCTCTGTAGTTGACCCTCTCTGTAGTTGAACGTCCCTGTAGTTTGACCTCTCTGTAGTTTGACCTCTCTGTAGTTGAACCTCTCTGTAGTTTAACTCTCTGTAGTTGAACCTCTCTGTAGTTGAACCTCTCTGTAGTTTAACTCTCTGTAGTTGAACCTCTCTGTAGTTTGACCTCTCTGTAGTTGAACTTAACTCTCTGTAGTTGACCCTCTCTGTAGTTTAACTCTCTGTAGTTTGACCTCTCTGTAGTTTAACTCTCTGTAGTTTGACCTCTCTGTAGTTTACCCTCTCTGTAGTTGAACCTCTCTCTGGTCAGTCGTAGTTGAACGTCTCTGTAGTTGAACCTCTCTGTAGTTTGACCTCTCTGTAGTTTACCCTCTCTGTAGTTGAACCTCTCTCTGGTCAGTCGTAGTTGAACGTCTCTGTAGTTGAACCTCTCTGTAGTTGAACCTCTCTGTAGTTTGACCTCTCTGTAGTTGAATGTCTCTGTAGTTTAACTCTCTGTAGTTTGACCTCTCTGTAGTTGAACCTCTCTGTAGTTTAACTCTATGTAGTTTGACCTCTCTGTAGTTTAACTTAACTCTCTGTAGTTGACTCTCTCTGTAGTTTGACCTCTCTGTAGTTGAACTTAACTCTCTGTAGTTGACCCTCTCTGTAGTTTAACTCTCTGTAGTTGACCCTCTCTGTAGTTGAACGTCTCTGTAGTTTGACCTCTCTGTAGTTGAACTTAACTCTCTGTAGTTGACCCTCTCTGTAGTTTAACTCTCTGTAGTTGACCCTCTCTGTAGTTTTAACTCTCTGTAGTTGAACCTCTCTGTAGTTTAACTCTCTGTAGTTGAACCTCTCTGTAGTTTAACTCTCTGTAGTTGACCCTCTCTGTAGTTTAACTCTCTGTAGTTGACCCTCTCTGTAGTTTAACTCTCTGTAGTTGACCCTCTCTGTAGTTTAACTCTCTGTAGTTGACCCTCTCTGTAGTTGAACCTCTCTGTAGTTTGACCTCTCTGTAGTTTACCCTCTCTGTAGTTGAACCTCTCTCTGGTCAGTCGTAGTTGAACGTCTCTGTAGTTGAACCTCTCTGTAGTTTGACCTCTCTGTAGTTTGACCTCTCTGTAGTTGAACTTAACTCTCTGTAGTTGACTCTCTCTGTAGTTTGACCTCTCTGTAGTTGAACTTAACTCTCTGTAGTTGACCCTCTCTGTAGTTTAACTCTCTGTAGTTGACCCTCTCTGTAGTTGAACGTCTCTGTAGTTTGACCTCTCTGTAGTTGAACTTAACTCTCTGTAGTTGACCCTCTCTGTAGTTTAACTCTCTGTAGTTTGACCTCTCTGTAGTTGAACTTAACTCTCTGTAGTTGACCCTCTCTGTAGTTTAACTCTCTGTAGTTGACCCTCTCTGTAGTTTAACTCTCTGTAGTTGACCCTCTCTCTGTCCGTCCTGCAGCGGTCACCGAGGACAAGCACAAACTGACGATGGTGGGACAGTTCAGACACATCGTGTCTCGTGAAGGCGTCCCGGGGCTGTACCGCGGCCTCACCCCCAACTTCCTGAAGGTCGTCCCGGCCGTCAGCATCTCCTACGTGGTGTACGAGCACACCAAGAAGGTCCTGGGAGCGGCGTCCTAGGCCCCGCCCACACACAGCCACAAGTGCCTCGTCCCGTTTGACCGGTCCTTTACTTTATCACAGTACTGTACCTCGTAATACACATGGTAAGAGTACTTAATACTTTTACAGTACTTCATAATACACATAATACTAGTACTGAATAATACTCTTACAGAAACTAAAGTCGTGAGGTAAAAGGACATTTTGCAGCACATTTCGTTATATTCTCCTGCTCATAATATTTATAATACTGAGTTTAGGAGTTTCTCAGAGATACTTTACTTTACTTTACTTTACTTTACTTTACTTTACTTTACTTTACTTTACTTTACTTTACTTTACTTTCCTCTTCACACTGGTGATAAGTGTAAGACACAGACAGAACACACTGGACTTATTTTCACCTCAACATCTGTTTATTTAACGCGGGTTAGACACATTTGACTCAAACCCAGGAGTAAAGTGTCTGTCCTGGTGGAGGACAGGACTCCACCAGGACAGATGTACAAGTCGCTTCTACTTTTCCTCCACCATGACTCAGACAGAGATGTTTCCCCGACACGACATGAAAGGGCTGAACTAAAGTGAGACACAAACGTCTGACCCATCTACAACTCCACCCGACTGAGGGACACAGACTTCAGTCTGTAACATCTCCAAAGCTCAAATGCTCTGTCCCACCTTGTGATGTCATGGAAGTTAACATCTATTTTTATCCTCAGTTCAAGTTTAGTTTAGTTTTACCTTTTGTCCAGTTGAAAGTTTCGTCTGAGGCACAAAAGAAGCAAAGACGTTTCAAATCGTCTGAACCAACAGCTGCAGCTGCAAAAAATGATTCAAATGATTCTAGTGAAAATGTTTGAAGTTTAAAAACACAGTGGAGCACTTCCTGTATCACCACTGGATGACATCACAAGGTGGAACAGAGCTTTTGTTTCAGTGAAGACACAGCCTGAGCAGGATTTGTGTTAAACCTGTGAATGAAACAAACACAGCTCCAGGTTTGTTTGAGATGAAACATCAAAGATCAGACTGTTCTGCACTTTATCCGAGGACTGAGTTTGTGACCAGATTCAAAATGGAGGACGTTTATATTTTGGAGCCTGCAGCATGAGCCTGGAGCATGTACGACGTTATTTTTGTCTCTGAATGGAATATTTCTCTGCTCTTCAATATATTTATAATAATATTAATAACTGCTTGAAAGTTGCATGTTGAGGCCTTGTAGTTTATTTGAATATCGCTCGATCTGTTGTTTGTTTTTCTTTGCGGAGGTCGATAGAGTGACCAAGAATGTACTCAAGTAACAGTAAAGTTACTTCAAAGTAACAGTATAATAATAAGTACAAGTACAAAGTGGTGGTGTAAGAAGTTTCTCAAGTAAAAGTAAAAAAAGTATTTGGGTAAAACTAAAGTGTTGGGGCAGAACATCTGAATTAATGTCGTTTAAAGAACAAAACGTCAGGTACAAATGTGATTTTACAAAAAATAAACACAAAGAAAAAACGAAACCACGACTGAAGCAGCTGCAAGAAACAAATGTTTCAGTTTATTATCGACATAAAACTTTTGTATAAAGTTTAAAGAGACACAGCAAGAAGAGAAACGCAAACTTTTACTCAAGAGAAATGTGACTTCAACAAAGATTTATTTATTTATTTATTTATTTTTGTATCTTTATTTATAGGAGAACTCGATGTGACGCTTGGACGTCGTTTAAAACACGACACAAACAGAAAAGTCCATAAAAACATTAAAAACAGTTTTGAGATGAAACTGTTTCAGGATCGTCTCAGTTTTGATTTTCGTTGAAGTTTGTTCCATTTTTGTGAAGCAAAACAGATGAAACTTAAGTAGGAGTAAAACTATGCTGCTAGAAAAGTACTCTGAAAAGTACTCTGAAAAGTACTCTGGAAAGTACTCTGGAAAGTACTCTGGAAAGTACTCTGAAAAGTACTCTGAAAAGTACTCTGGAAAGTACTCTGGAAAGTACTCTGAAAAGTACTCTGGAAAGTACTCTGGAAAGTACTCTGAAAAGTACTCTGGAAAGTACTCTGGAAAGTACTCTGAAAAGTACTCTGAAAAGTACTCTGGAAAGTACTCTGGAAAGTACTCTGAAAAGTACTCTGGAAAGTACTCTGGAAAGTACTCTGAAAAGTACTCTGAAAAGTACTCTGGAAAGTACTCTGAAAAGTACTCTGAAAAGTACTCTCCGTGGCTCTGGTTCCGTGGTTCTGGTTCCGTGGTTCTAGTTCCGTGGTTCTAGTTCCGTGGTTCTGGTTCCGTGGCTCTGGTTCCGTGGCTCTGATTCCGTGGTTCTAGTTCCGTGGTTCTAGTTCCGTGGTTCTGGTTCCGTGGTTCTGGTTCCGTGGTTCTGGTTCCGTGGTGGTCTGGTTCCGTGGTTCTAGTTCCGTGGTTAGTTCCGTAGTTCGTGGTTCGTGGTTCCGTGGCTCTGGTTCCGTGGCTCTGATTCCGTGGTTCTAGTTCCGTGGTTCTAGTTCCGTGGTTCTGGTTCCGTGGCTCTGGTTCCGTGGTTCTGGTTCGTGGTTCTGGTTCCGTGGCTCTGGTTCCGTGGTTCTAGTTCCGTGGTTCTGGTTCCGTGGCTCTGGTTCCGTGGTTCTGGTTCCGTGGCTCTGGTTCCGTGGTTCTAGTTCCGTGGTTCTAGTTCCGTGGTTCTGGTTCCGTGGCTCTGGTTCTGTGGTTCTGGTTCCGTGGCTCTGGTTCTGTGGTTCTGGTTCCGTGGCTCTGATTCCGTGGTTCTAGTTCCGTGGTTCTAGTTCCGTGGTTCTGGTTCCGTGGCTCTGGTTCCGTGGTTCTAGTTCCGTGGTTCTAGTTCCGTGGTTCTGGTTCCGTGGCTCTGGTTCTGTGGTTCTGGTTCTGTGGCTCTGGTTCCGTGGCTCTGGTTCCGTGGTTCTAGTTCCGTGGCTCTGGTTCCGTGGTTCTGGTTCCGTGGTTCTGGTTCCATGGTTCTAGTTCTGGTTCTGAGTATCTTTGGACTTGAATGTTCTGCACTTTACACTTTTCCTGAGTCTGTGCTGAGCCTCAGTCTCTGATGCTGCTTGTGCTCGTGTATCTTACGCCTCTTGTAACTGCAATTTAAATAAATGTTTTATAAAAAACTTCCAGTTTGTTCTTTCCTTAAATGATTGTGTTTTTTTTCCTAAACGGGTCGACCCAGGGCCCGGCTGGACTCACACAGAGGGATTTCAGACTATCGCACTTTGAACCAAACACAGTCGTCCTGTTGCTTCTCTCAGTGAAGAAGCTCATTGTTCACCTACAATTTATAAACCAAAAACTAAATCTACAAAGTCAAAATCTACCTTCAAGTCCAAGCTCCACGTGGACTTGAAGATCAGAGACTCGTGACTTGATTTGAACCCTGTGACTTGAGATGACTCGGTGCTTCTCCTCAAAAACATGTTTCTCTAAACAGTTAATACTTTTGGTGCTTAACTTTAGAGGAACAAACAGGAGCATGTCCCTGTCCACCTGAGACACGTCCACTGAGGACACTCACCTGAACCAACAGAAACATGCTGCTCCACAGTCTGGGCGCTGCCACAGAAAAGGCTCTGTCTCCTCTGGTCTTGAGGCTTTGGGCTCAGCGGCAGGATCTGGTCAGTTGACCTCTGACCTCTGACCTCAGGGTCTGGGGGGAGTATAGGGCTCCAGTAACTCCCTCAAATAAAGAGGACTCATAGAATGCAGACATTTAAACACAATCAAGAACATGTTGAATTGCACCTGATATGAAACAGAAAAACAGAAAAAACTATGACAGAAAAAAATCAAACCCACAGAGCTGTGCCTTTAATGTCCACGTGTCTCGAGGACCATCTGATCTGATTTATTTATTTATTTATGTATTTATTTATTTATTTTGAGTAATTTGTTCTCTCTGTTTATGTTGTAATCCTGCTGTTGCAGATTACATGTCATTTATTATTATATTTTATATTTTTATTTTATATCACGCTACGCCGCAGCGCTGCTGTGGCTGACGTCGCTCTGATTGGTCAGAGATGATTACGTTTCTGTTCTGACGTCATACGCTGGGCGGTGCTAGACCAGGATTCAGGAAGTAATGGGAAGTAAACACAGCGCCATCTTTGTTCGTCTGGTGGACAGGACTCGTCATGGCGGCGGAGGCTGTGTCCGATCTTCTTTTTGGTTCTTCTTGTAGAAAGACTCGTCTTTAACCTCGTCATGGCGTCTGCAGAGGCCGTGTCTCTCCGCGGCTCTGAGCTGAAGGACCCCGCGGTGCTGTTTGACCGGTACAGCACCGAGGACATCCGCCTGATCGAGAGGAGAGTCCGTCCGAGGAGACATCGAGCACAAGAAAGAAGAGCTGAGACAGATGGTGGGAGAGAGGTACAGAGACCTGATAGACGCCGCAGACACCATCAGAGACATGAGACACAGCTCCCAGAGTGTCCTCCAGGCTGTGACCGACATGGGACGATACTGCAGCGGCCTCAAGCACGAGTCAGCCCGGGGAGAGGGTGCACAGAGGGTATGAGGGGCTAATGTACACATCTACACTCTTTAATAACTCCAAACACACTCTGAGGCATGAGTCAGCCCGGGGAGAGGGTGCACAGAGGGTAAGAAGGGCCACTACAACACCTCTACACTCTTTAATAACTCCAAACACACTCTGGTGCTCAAGTAAACCACATCAGAGCCGGTGTTGTACCTGTAGGATGCTTGTGTTACTAAAAGATTCCTGGTCTAAGTGTCTGTGTGGCCCCAGGGATCAGGAAACAAACATTATCCCCAGGGGTTCTTACAAAAGCCTGTGTGTGCAGGGGTCTCAGTCATGGCAGCAGCATTTCTTCAGCACGGCGGCTCAGATCGCTCTGCTCCTGGACATCCCAGAGAGGGTGTGGAGCTCTCTGGAGGCCGGACAGTATCTCAGGGCCACTCAGCTCTACCTCCTGAGCTCTCATCTGCACAGCCAGCTGCAGCTCCAGCCCTCGTCCCGCAGCTGCTACAGCAACAGCCCCGTGCTCAGCCGCTTCCCCATCCTGGTCAGACAGGTGGCCACCACGGGACAGTTCAGGTACGAAGAGGTTTAACCATTTAAATCATAAAGATGAAGTGTAACAGACATAATGTAGATTGTATATGTTGTATGTTTTAGTCTGTGATGTGCATCAGTCTGACATGTTTTAGTCTGTGATGTGCATCAGTCTGACATGTTTTAGTCTGTGATGTGCATCAGTCTGACATGTTTTAGTCTGTGATGTGCATCAGTCTCACATGTTTTAGTCTGTGATGTGCATCAGTCTCACATGTTTTAGTCTGTGATGTGCATTAGTCTGACATGTTTTAGTCCGTGTGATGTGCTTCAGTCTGACATGTTTTAGTCTGTGATGTGCTTCAGTCTGACATGTTTTAGTCTGTGATGTACTTCAGTCTGACATGTTTTAGTCTGTGATGTGCATCAGTCTGACATGTTTTAGTCTGTGTGATGTGCATCAGTCTGACATGTTTTAGTCTGTGATGTGCATCAGTCTCACATGTTTTAGTCTGTGATGTGCATCAGTCTGACATGTTTTAGTCTGTGATGTGCATCAGTCTGACATGTTTTAGTCTGTGATGTGCATCAGTCTGACATGTTTTAGTCTGTGATGTGCATCAGTCTCACATGTTTTAGTCTGTGATGTGCATCAGTCTCACATGTTTTAGTCCGTGTGATGTGCTTCAGTCTGACATGTTTTAGTCTGTGATGTGCTTCAGTCTGACATGTTTTAGTCTGTGATGTGCTTCAGTCTGACATGTTTTAGTCTGTGATGTGCTTCAGTCTGACATGTTTTAGTCTGTGATGTGCATCAGTCTGACATGTTTTAGTCTGTGATGTGCATCAGTCTGACATGTTTTAGTCTGTGTGATGTGCATCAGTCTGACATGTTTTTAGTCTGTGATGTGCATCAGTCTGACATGTTTTAGTCTGTGATGTGCATCAGTCTGACATGTTTTAGTCTGTGATGTGCATCAGTCTGACATGTTTTAGTCCGTGATGTGCATCAGTCTGACATGTTTTAGTCTGTGATGTGCATCAGTCTCACATGTTTTAGTCTGTGATGTGCATCAGTCTGACATGTTTAGTCCGTGATGTGCATCAGTCTGACATGTTTTAGTCCGTGATGTGCATCAGTCTGACATGTTTTAGTCTGTGATGTGCATCAGTCTCACATGTTTTAGTCTGTGATGTGCATCAGTCTGACATGTTTTAGTCCGTGATGTGCATCAGTCTGACATGTTTTAGTCTGTGATGTGCATCAGTCTGACATGTTTTAGTCTGTGTGATGTGCATCAGTCTGACATGTTTTAGTCCGTGATGTGCATCAGTCTGACATGTTTTAGTCTGTGATGTGCATCAGTCTCACATGTTTTAGTCTGTGATGTGCTTCAGTCTGACATGTTTTAGTCTGTGATGTGCATCAGTCTCACATGTTTTAGTCTGTGATGTGCATCAGTCTGACATGTTTTAGTCTGTGTGATGTGCATCAGTCTGACATGTTTTAGTCCGTGATGTGCATCAGTCTGACATGTTTTAGTCTGTGATGTGCATCAGTCTCACATGTTTTAGTCCGGGTCTTCTGTCAGGTCCAGTATTCTGGTCGACAGCCGCTCGGTGCTGCGAGGCCGGGCCGTGTCGGACCAGGCCATCGCAGAGGCTCTGGTGTCCTGCATGCTCCTGGAGGACAGCTCACCACGCCAGGCTCTGTCACACTTCCTTTTGGCCCGAAAGGACTCCATCCAACAGCTGCTTACCCAGCCTCAGCACGGTACGGGGAATACATGCATACAGCACTGTTTTTCAAATGCCTGTGTGTGTATTTTTTCTCTTTGTGGTGGTAAGTTACTGTAGACGTGTGTCTGTCTGTGTCCAGGTGCAGGGATCAAGGCCCAGGTGTGCAGCCTGGTGGAGCTGCTGGTCACCACCCTGTTCCAGGCCTACGCCGTCTTTTACCTGCCCCCAGAGGGAAGCCCTAAGCCCCCCGAGGGAGCCTTGAGCTGTGGCCTCCTGTTCTCCACCATCCAGAGTGTCACCACCCCTCCAGCACCAGGTCAGGTTTCAGACTCCTCCTGGAGCCCTGGATCAATAGAAGTGAGAGGAAATAAAGGTCCTATATTACACAAAAAGGATACTTGTGAGATTTAAGCCATGTCACCTCCCAGGAAACATACCTGGATTTGTGTTTTTTAATCCCTGCATGTTTGAGTAATCCTTTTTTATTCATCTGTCTACATTTCTAAAGGTCAAAATGCTCCCTGTCATGAATGATTAGTTAACAACGTTGGCTCCAGTCAAAAGAAGCTCGTTGAGGCTTGTAGTTAGAGCGGTGAATTTGGAGCCAAGTTCCATATTTGGAGCATCATAGCAACCAAAGAGCCAGTGGGAGCGACCTCAGGGAAAGAAGGACCTGATGTGTCTGTTATTAATGTTCATATCTTAATTTACAGACACAATAGTGAAATAAAAACGTCACAATCTTGTATCATGTCAGCAGCAGTTACACAGAGAGGGGGCACAGTTTTTCAATAGAAAGAGTCGATGGAGCTGGAAGTGCGCCCACGCTCACTTCCTGTTTGAAACACAGTGGCAGCAGGTTAGCATTGTCCATTTTTATACACAGTCTCTACACGTTCTGGAGAGGTGGAGACCTGTCACTGGAGCTCATCTCTTGTGCAGCTGCAGGAGTGATCTGTCCCGGTCCTCATACTGACCTCTCCTGTTCCATCTTTTTGTGCACAACCTGTGTAGTCCTGTATTTGAAAAAAACCTCTTCAAAAATTTCAGCACATTTGTGATTTCAAGAGTTACGACGCAGCTCGTCCAGGGTCAGGGAGGTAACAAAAAAACAGATGGAAAAATGGTCAAATAAAAAAGTTATTTAATTAACAGCAATGTAAAAGGTAAAATAACCACAAGGATCTGAAATATTTACACAAATGGAAACATGCAAGGTTTAAACAAAAGAGTAACAAAGGTCAAGTTTAACTAGAACTCATTTTACACTGACAGGACAAAATCTTGACAAACACAGAGTCAGTCCTGACAGAGTCGAGTCTCTGTAGTGACAGAAAATGAGTGTCTCAAAACACAGAGTCTCTGCCACATCAGACACGACACAAACGACAGACTGAACACAGACCAGCCGCTCTGCACAGGTGAGTTCAGTCTGGTGAAAGAGAGGAGGCGGCTGCAGGTGACACACAGGATTGTCCCAGGTGGGAAACAGTCCTCCAATCACCAGCGAGGGCTCAGAGATGACACGAGGAAAAGGACAGAGATTCAGTCACATAAAACAAAACATAAAGATACTAAAAGCAGAAGTGCATAAGGCCTGAGTCTGTAACATCAAGTTTCTGCTTTAAACAACGAGACACTTTCTGTGGAGCTTTCAACATAAAGGCTCCATGTTTACGACCTGCACAGTGCACTGCCACTGCACTGATCAAACTCAACACTTAAAAATCTTGTTTGCTTCAGTAGAAGCTCTGGGACAGTTCAAACATGTCGCCATGAAGAACACGTGAATGTGCATCACGTCATGGCCACAGTGGAAAATCTGACCCAGTCACTCAAATGAAGTGAATCTAACGACTTAAAGGGGACAGTCACAGTAAAAGTGACAATAATCAACTCAAAAGGACAGATACAGATTCAGAAAAACACAAAATAAGAAATATTATGGCCTTTTTTGGTGTAAAACTGCACATGGGATTCAGTATCAGTTCAAATTTTGGTTTTCTCTCAAATGTTATTGTGCCAGTTCAGAACATGTTTGTGGAGACGTAAACCACACGTACAACACGTTTATTTTGATTCACAGACATGATTTTCAGTTTTTGCAGAGGACTTTCTATTATCTAAACAAATGGTGCTTTTTCTTAGGTCCCCTCCACATGTACAAGTGTTTAACCCTTGTGTGTCCTGTGCTCAGGACAGACCCGGAGCGTCCTGCAGGACCACAGCAGCACGTCCAGCTGGTCCAAACACCTGCCCCCCTCCACCCTCCAGTTTCAGCCCACCCTCAAGACGCTGGCCCAGCCCATCCAGAGCAGCCACCTCCGGGACGCACTGCAGCAGTGGATCCACACGTGAGTCTCCCTGCTGTCGCTCACGTCGTTCTGTCCAGGTTTATTTTGATACTTTGCAGCTGATGTCAGCATTCCCTCTGGTTGTGATGCTAAAGTAGGCACTGCTCTGTCTGAAGCTCTGTTAGACTTTAATGTGAGCTTTATTTGAACACAATTTGATCATAAAGAGCTGATTTAGTGTGAACTCCAACAGGAGAGCAGACTCTGTGCTGTTAAACATGTCCCTCAAATAACAGAGTCAGACACATTACTGCATTAACCAGCAGATTTAGACTGAGTCCTTTTGTGAACTGGACCATAAACACTCAGTCTGATCTCAGGCTTTTGAAAATGTATGATCTAACTTCATGAGATGTTTTTTTTCTTCAGTTTTCAGACAATCTTAAAACTTTTTAATAGACACATGCAGATCACCTCCAGCCTCACTTTAAAGCATCAGCACATTTTAGAAACATTTTACAAAGTGCTGCACAGAACAGTTTAACAAACCAGAACAAATGGAATAAAAAACAACCAGAACAAACGGAATAAACACAAACCAGAACAAACAAAACAAACACAAACAGAACAAACACAAACAGAACAAACACTTTACAAAGATGAGTCTGTCACCAGTGAACGTCCCGACTTCAGACGAGTGAGATTATCCAACCAGGGACTGGTCTGTATCAAAACAAACATGGCTGCTAACGAGAAAAAAGAAGGGACAAAAAAAATATCAGGGTGAAAAACATGAGGGATTTGTGCAGAATCAGTGAGTGGAGCAGCTCGATGAATCTGAGTCACAGAAATGTGGTTTGTAAATGATAAGTGACCAATGAGCTCCTTCGTTTCACATGTATCACATGTCCCCCCCACGTCTCTCTCCCCGTCCTCTCTGCTCCCCTGTCCCCCCTGTCCCTCCCGTCCTCTCTGCCCCCCCTGTCCTCCCGTCCCCCCCGTCCTCTCTGTCTCCCCCGTCCTCCCCGTCCTCTCTGTCTCCCCCGTCCCCCCCCGTCCTCTCTGTCTCCCCCGTCCTCTCTGTCTCCCCCGTCCTCTCTGTCTCCCCCGTCCTCCCCGTCCTCTCTGTCTCACCCGTCCTCTCTGTCTCCCCCGTCCTCCCCGTCCTCTCTGTCTCCCCCCGTCCTCTCTGTCTCCCCCGTCCTCTCTGTCTCCCCCGTCCTCCCCGTCCTCTGTCCCTGTGCAGGTGTCAGGAGGACCTGTCTGTGGGTGTGACGTCTCTGTTGGTGTATGTGAAGAGCCTGAAGGGTCTGGCTGCGATCAGAGACTCTGTCCTGGAGCTGCTGTCCACAGACACCATCACCCAGCACTGGGACAGTGTGTGTGTGAGAGCCTGTTAGAGCGCCCCCTGCTGCTGTGGGACCACTTCCTGGAGCAGCTCTGCCTGAGCCGACTTCAGGTCTCAAACTTATTAACAGTATTTATGTTTTATGGGTTTGTGGGTTTCCAGTGTCAGTATCTGCTGATATCAAAACTGATTATATCCCACTAAAATATGTTTTCTTAATATTTTTTCAAAAATGAAAAGTGAATTAGTGATTTTTACTTCAGCTTCAGATTGTGGGCCTTGCTGTGGATGTGTAAAGTTAAATATTGATATGTGTAAATATCAGGTATTGGCCACAGACTAAATATTGAATATTGGTATTGGCTCAAAAAAAATCCATATCTTCCATCCCTAATATTTTATTTTCAAACTTAAATATAGATAAATATTGTGCAGTTGTGTGTCTGAAGTCTATGTGAGAGATTCAGAGTCTGTGGTGCACACAGACCCAGCAGTGCCTCCTGTTGTATTCACTTTGACTTCAACATTTTGACCGACATGTGAGTCTGAAGTTTCTCTAACTCACTTAAACGTTGTACGTTTTTCAGGCCATCACCAAAGAAGAGACTGAGAGTATCTCCAGCAGCTGTGTGCAGCTGCTCAGCTCTGCTCTGACTGATCTGGAGGGCTCGGGCTCCTCGGCGCCCCCTAGAGCTCAGTTAGAGGCGGACGTGGCGTCGTTCCTGTGGTCTGAGAGCGCGGGGGATCTCCTGAGCGACGCCGGCTGGGTGAGTGTGGCTCAGAGGGGGCAGCAGCAGCGCAGCGGCCTGGCCATGAAGACCCAGGCCCTCACCCCCTGTGTCCAGAGCCTCTGCTCCAGCCTGGACACGCAGCTGAGGGCCCGACTGGACGACCTGCAGCACTACCTGCCTCCTCAGGACTCCGGTGAGTGTTTAAAGGCACTAAAGGGCTGTGCTGTACATAAACTACATGTGTTTGTCATGAGAGTTTGTTTTCAGAGTCACTGCTCTGATATGAAGGACTGGAGGCCTTCAGTCGTTTATAGTAAAAGAAAAAAAATCAGTTCTGTCAACTGGACAATGGACTTTTGAGTGTTGATTTGCTGCTCCTCCAAGCCACTTCCTCAGTTCTGGTGGACACCGTCTTAGATCTATCTGAAGGGAGGAGCTACACTGACATCTTAAGGTGTTTAATCGATAACTCGGTTAATGTCTTAGTTGAGTCTTTGTTGACCAAAATTTGCATTGGACGACTAATAATTTTATTTAGATGACAAGGCAACAACAGCAGAAAGGAGAAGTGAGTGAGTTGGCTGAAGATTTGTGACTTTAACCTGCCTTTTTAATAATAATAATAATAATACATTTAATTTGAAAGTGCCTTTCAGGACCCTCAAGGACACTGTACAAGACTAAGTTAAAAACACATATTACAAATAAAACAGACACAAAACTGGATAATGGTGAGAGTGACTGATTATGTGCTGTAGGATTGTGTGAACAGGTGGGTTTTGAGTCTGGATTTGAAATTGTACATATACCTAGTACTTTTTTCTGCGTGAACAGTAGTTCTTGCTGAGCTCCTCTGCAGAGTGGGGTCTGGGTCAGATTTACAGAGACATAATAGTTTTGAGAGTTTTTGCCACAGACCCTTTTCAGTCGACAAATCGATGGGTAGGACATGTCTTTATTAAACATTTCTTTAGTCGATTACAGCCCTAATCGTCTGTGTTTGTACAGACTCGAGCTCCGGGCCGGCTGGAGTCCAGAGGAAGGACTGTCCCGCTGAAGAGGCTCTGCGTCAGGGCAGTGTGGCCTGTGTGCGCCACATTCTGCAGCACATCCGCTCTCAGCTGTCGCCCCGCCCCGACAACCTCACCCCGGTGTTGTTCTTGGCTCGTCTTTGCCAGTCCATGGCCGAGCTGTGTCCCTCTCTAAAGCAGTGCATTCTGGGTAAACAGGCCGAGACGCAGCCCACCCCCAAAGGGACGCCCCGACAGGGCAAACTGCCCCGGAGCAGCAGGCCGACGGAGGCCAGCCCCGCGCAGGCTCAGTGGGCTCTGGTGAAGGAGGAGCTGCTCTCCTGCAGCATGGAGGCGTATCGCATCTGGAGCAGCGCGCTGTCCGAGGTCAGAACACGGGCTGTTTATACACCCGACGAGAGGGATGTAGGTCAGTCTCTATGTAGAGCTACAGTTACAGCTGTAAATGTCACTGCTGGTTCTAAAATGTACCAGGAGTTTAGATCCATTATAGAAGAAGACGCCTGGCTGAAGTCTGTCTGTTTTAGGTGAGTTAGGACAGGACCTCAGACCTGCACAGAGCCACAGGCAGCACAAAAACACCACAAAGACATAACATCATTTATTATGGTCACAGACTTGATTCTCAAGTGACCTTCATTTTTAAAAAGGTCTGGAACATTCTACCATCTCATACCTGCAGCTGTGTGAGTACAGCTCACACAGAGAAAGGACTGAAGAACTCGAGAGTATTTGAAGTACAGATCTGGTGTCAGTTACTCTGTTGAAAGAAAAGTGGTGATTCTCTGTAGAATTTTAGAGACCAGGTTTGATCCTGAGATGTGGCCACATTTTCCAAACGTAAAGTGAACTTCTTGGTTGGGTGTGGACAGGTGCTGTTGGACCGGTTCGGTACTGCCCTTCTCTCCCAGACCCCAGGGACAGTTCTGAGCTGCGCCACCTGCTGGGAGGACCTGGAGATTCAAGAGGAGACGGAGTCCGGGTCCAGCGTCACGTCCACCATCCGTCTGCCTGCCCAGGTCAGAGGCTCCGCCCCCTTCAACACGCACTTTACTGCACAAAGTCCCTCCCTTAAACTTGGGTCCAAACCCAGTTCTGTTTTGTACCTCCACCTCTTTCCGTTAGGTCCAACCCTTCCCCCCGTCCCATGAGGGCTAAAGACTCGGGGGGGAGTCATTTCAGTACAAATCTATAAAATCCTTGACTCTGATCCACAGCTGTTCAAAATATCACATGATCCACAGGGTCAAATATAATTATACAGCAGACACCAGCACATCAGGTGTGTAAGAGCGGGACAGAGAAAACATGTTTAGATGGAGCTGCGTGACCCCTGTGTGACCTCTGCGACCTCTGCGTGACCCCTGTGTGACCTCTGCGACCCCTGTGTGACCTCAGCGACCTCTGCGTGACCTCTCTGTGACCTCTTGTGTTTCAGCCCTCCTGGTTCGTCCAGGCCCTGTTGTTCGGTCTGTGTGTGGAGGTGAACAGGGTGGGGGGTCAGGCGGTGTGCCCGAGCCACACTCCAGGAACTACTACAGACGTGTCTGTCCCAGGCCCTGCACCAGTACAGAGTACTGCAAGAGAAGGTACTACTACTACTACTACTACTACTACTACTACTACTACTACTACTGCAGCAGTACAGACTACTGCAAGAGAAGGTACTACTACTACTACTACTACTACTACTACTACTACTACTACTACTACTACTGCAGCAGCAGTACAGACTACTGCAAGAGAAGGGTACTACTACTACTACTACTACTCTACTACTACTACTACTACTACTACTACTACTACTACTACTACTACTACTACTACTACTACTACTACTACTACTGCACTACTACTGCACCAGTACAGACTACTGCAAGAGAAGGTACTACTACTACTACTACTCTACTACTACTACTACTACGACTACTACTGCACTACTGCACTACTACTACTACTGCACAGAACAGGGTGGCCCAAAAGTCACCGACAGTTGAAAGAAAATCATAAGTTTTTGTTTCTAGATCTTTTATTTTTAACGACTCTTCCCACATTAATCTGAGCAAATCCAGATGGAACCCTCATTGTACAGTGGGACTTTGAGTCACATGGGTCAAATTCACAAACCCAGCGGTGTTACCGTCCACATTTTAATACCAGAGATGCCCCATTAAAGGAATAATAAGTGTTTTTCACAGACAGGGGGCAGTATGTGATCTCCACAGACCTGACTCGTCCTGATTTCTTCTTACAGAAAAGGTGTTTGTGAATAAACCTCAGACAATAAACCACTTCAGACGTGACATCAGGATCAAATAAGAGACATGAGCCAGAAATGATTTAAATGTTATAAAAGTGAGTTGGATCAGGCTCAGAGACAAACCGACATTTTTACTTCCCCTAGTTTGAATCGTGATAAGTTCAAGTGTAAGTGAACAATTATAACCGTTTATATTGACAAAAGTCTCAGAAGGTTCAGTTCATCTACTGATAAAATTTGGTGAGTTTAACTTAAGAATTAAAGGAGCGACTGAAGATTTAAAAGTGTCAGTGACTTTTGGGCCGCCCTGTACTACTGCACACACAGGTACCAAAGGCTCCACAACAAACTGTACTGCTCCGCACTCGAGAAACAATAATATCGTTTATCGTGGTAAAAAGGGTTGACAATAATCGTTTGTGCCACTTTTTCTATAATCGTGACAATCGCCAACAAAGATGATCTGTTACATCAGCAGAATGTACAGGAAAAACACTTCTGATGATGATCTGCTGATAATTATGACAAAGTTCAACACTTCAACCGCTGTTTAAATGTGGAATCTATTTGTAAAATAAAAAGTGTAATTATTCATGTCCAGAGCATTTTTAAACTGTCAGCAACAATAATTATGGTGATTTAATCGCAGTTAGTTATTAGTTAGTTATTTTGGTCATGAGAATCCTCACACTAAATCTCGATATCGTCCTCCTCTGCACTCGGACGTACTGGGGGTAGTTTGCATGTTCTCCTCATTAAACTGAGTCGTTTGTTTTTCCACAGGACGGTGCTTATCCCATGACTCAGAACAGAGCCTTACAGCTGCTGTTCGACCTGCGCTACCTCTCCTGCACACTAGGGGGCAAAGTGGAGGAGGGCAGAGCCGCATCTCAGCATGAACACAGGTGTGACACGACTTCTTCATTTTCATTGTGAAACTGTTCCACGGAGTTAGGATTTAGGAGAACAAACCTACATTTTCCTTTAGCACAGGAGCCTCAGGAGCTTCTTAACCCGCAGAGGGGAGTCACGAGGCGTCACGAGGCGTCACGAGGAGTCACGAGGCGTCACGAGGCGTCACGAGGCGTCCCACATGTCCCACATGTCAAGTTTTACCCCAGACATTATAAAATTATTACCTGCACAAAAAACAGCTTTATAATTGCATGAATATACTCCAAACTTGTGTGTAGTCCACATGTAACGACATGCAGAGGGAAGACTTTTGCACATTTGTTTAGCCACGTGGTTAATTTGAATAAACTGCAGACTCTAAACTCTTTTTAAGTATTTACAGCTCTGACAGCTGACCCCATGACACAGCCACAAATGTAAAAGAGCTGAGGGCTAAGAGCAGGGATTGGAAGTATTTGGAACGGCCAACACACTCACAGGAAATCGTAATAAATATACCCCCAAAAACAAATGTCTAAATGTATTAAAGGAGTCACAGTTCTAAAGGTCCTGTAGTACACAAAATGACTCCTGTGAACTTTAATCTGTGTTAGAATGTGTCACAAGATCCTTTTACCTTTTGTTGAGTAGAGATTGGAAATTCCAGGGCTTAAATTAGTGAAGTTTAAAAACACAGTGGAGCACTTCCTGTACTACTACATGATGACATCACAAGGTGGAACTCTAAATATGCAGAGTTTGTGTGTTAAACGTGTGAATGAAACAAAACTGGTATGTTTTTAATGAGGAAACATTATAATGTAGATCAGAAAGTCTGGAGCGTTTAACCAAACTGAGAAATATCTGTGGTTTTCCATTTCCACATGTGCTGTACAGTACTGTGTATTACTGTATTATACTGTGTAATACTGTATTTTACTGTACAGTACTGTGTAATACTGTATTATACTGTGTATTACTGTATTGTACTGTACAGTACTGTGTAATACTGTGTAATACTGTGTAATACTGTATAATACTGAGTGTATTTGTGTATTTGTGATGTTCCAGGATGCAGGACGTGTGTGATTGGCTGGAGCGTTTCATTGACCCCTTTGACCTGGACGTGTTTACTCCTCACCTGAACGCCAACCTGAGCCGCCTGTCCCAGAGAACCTCGGTAAACCCTGAAGCAGTTAGAAATGTTTTTCTACTTAACTGTGAACTTGGTGTTTGGCATCGTCTACGGTTCGTTTTATAATCGAAAATAGTTTATTGCCTCCACAAGCCACTACATCAACGATGTGTTCAGGCGTCGTTAAGAGCCTCTGTGTCGTGTTCAGGTGTCTTTACACTCCTCTCTGTCGTGTTCAGGTCTCCTCACACTCCTCTCTGTGGTGTTCAGGTGTCCTCACACCCCTCTCTGTCGTGTTCAGGTGTCCTCACTCCCCTCTCTGTGTTCAGGTCTCCTCACTCCCCTCTCTGTGTTCAGGTCTCCTCACACCCCTCTCTGTGGTATTCAGGTCTCCTCACTCCTCTCTGTGTTCAGGTCTCCTCACACCCCTCTCTGTGTTCAGGTCTCTCACACTCCTCTCTGTGTTCAGGTCTCCTCACACTCCTCTCTGTGGTGTTCAGGTCTCCTCACACACTCCTCTCTGTGTTCAGGTCTCCTCACACCCCTCTCTGTGTTCAGGTCTCCTCACACTCTCTCTGTGTTCAGGTCTCCTCACACCCCTCTCTGTGGTGTTCAGGTCTCCTCACTCCCCCTCTCTGTGGTGTTCAGGTCTCCTCACTCCTCTCTGTGTTCAGGTCTCCTCACACCCCTCTCTGTGGTGTTCAGGTCTCCTCACTCCTCTCTGTGTTCAGGTCTCCTCACACTCCTCTCTGTGTTCAGGTCTCCTCACACTCCTCTCTGTGTTCAGGTCTCCTCACACACCCCTCTCTGTGGTGTTCAGGTCTCCTCACACTCCTCTCTGTGTTCAGGTCTCCTCACACCCTCTCTGTGTTCAGGTCTCCTCACTCCTCTCTGTGTTCAGGTCTCCTCACTCCTCTCTGTGGTGTTCAGGGTCTCCTCACCCCTCTGTGTTCAGGTCTCCTCACACTCCTCTCTGTGGTGTTCAGGTCTCCTCACACTCCTCTCTGTGTGTTCAGGTCTCCTCACACACCCCTCTCTGTGGTGTTCAGGTCTCCTCACACTCCTCTCTGTGTTCAGGTCTCCTCACCCCTCTCTGTGTTCAGGTCTCCTCACTCCTCTCTGTGTTCAGGTCTCCTCACTCCTCTCTGTGTTCAGGTCTCCTCACTCCTCTCTGTGGTGTTCAGGTCTCCTCACACTCCCTCTCTGTGTTCAGGTCTCCTCACTCCTCTCTGTGTTCAGGTCTCCTCACACTCCCCTCTCTGTGGTGTTCAGGTCTCCTCACACCCCTCTCTGTGGTGTTCAGGTCTCTCCACACCCCTCTCTGTGTTCAGGTCTCCTCACCCCTCTCTGTGGTGTTCAGGTCTCCTCACACCCCTCTCTGTGGTGTTCAGGTCTCCTCACACCCCTCTCTGTGTTCAGGTCTCCTCACCCCCTCTCTGTCGTGTTCAGGTCTCCTCACAATCCCCTCTCTGTGGTGTTCAGGTCTCCTCACTCCTCTCTGTGTTCAGGTCTCCTCACTCCTCTCTGTGTTCAGGTCTCCTCACTCCTCTCTGTGTTCAGGTCTCCTCACTCCTCTCTGTGTTCAGGTCTCCTCACTCCTCTCTGTGTTCAGGTCTCCTCACTCCTCTCTGTGTTCAGGTTCTCCTCACCCCTCTCTGTGTTCAGGTCTCCTCACACTCCTCTCTGTGTTCAGGTCTCCTCACACTCCTCTCTGTGGTGTTCAGGTCTCCTCACACTCCTCTCTGTGTTCAGGTCTCCTCACACCCCTCTCTGTGTTCAGGTCTCCTCACACTCCTCTCTGTGTTCAGGTCTCCTCACACCCCTCTCTGTGGTGTTCAGGTCTCCTCACACACCCCCTCTCTGTGGTGTTCAGGTCTCCTCACACTCCCCTCTCTGTGGTGTTCAGGTCTCCTCACTCCTCTCTGTGTTCAGGTCTCCTCACTCCTCTCTGTGTTCAGGTCTCCTCACACTCCTCTCTGTGTTCAGGTCTCCTCACTCCTCTCTGTGTTCAGGTCTCCTCACTCCTCTCTGTGTTCAGGTCTCCTCACTCCTCTCTGTGTTCAGGTCTCCTCCACACTCCTCTGTGTTCAGGTCTCCTCACTCCCCTCTCTGTGTTCAGGTCTCCTCACACCACTCTCTGTGTTCAGGTCTCCTCACACTCCTCTCTGTGGTGTTCAGGTCTCCTCACACTCCTCTCTGTGTTCAGGTCTCCTCACACCCCTCTCTGTGTTCAGGTCTCCTCACACTCCTCTCTGTGTTCAGGTCTCCTCACACCCCTCTCTGTGGTGTTCAGGTCTCCTCACTCCCCTCTCTGTGGTGTTCAGGTCTCCTCACTCCTCTCTGTGTTCAGGTCTCCTCACACCCCTCTCTGTGGTGTTCAGGTCTCCTCACTCCTCTCTGTGTTCAGGTCTCCTCACACTCCTCTCTGTGTTCAGGTCTCCTCACTCCTCTCTGTGTTCAGGTCTCCTCACTCCTCTCTGTGTTCAGGTCTCCTCACTCCTCTCTGTGTTTCAGGTCTCCTCACTCCTCTCTGTGTTCAGGTCTCCTCACTCCCCTCTCTGTGTTCAGGTCTCCTCACACCACTCTCTGTGTTCAGGTCTCCTCACACTCCCCTCTCTGTGGTGTTCAGGTCTCCTCACACCCCTCTCTGTTGTGTTCAGGTGTCTTCACACTCCTCTCTGTGGTGTTCAGGTCTCCTCACACCCCTCTCTGTGGTGTTCAGGTCTCCTCACACCCCTCTCTGTGTTCAGGTCTCCTCACTCCTCTCTGTGTTCAGGTCTCCTCACTCCTCTCTGTGTTCAGGTCTCCTCACTCCTCTCTGTGTTCAGGTCTCCTCACACTCCCCTCTCTGTGTTCAGGTCTCCTCACACCCTCTCTGTGGTGTTCAGGTCTCCTCACACTCCTCTCTGTGGTGTTCAGGTCTCCTCACTCCTCTCTGTGTTCAGGTCTCCTCACTCCTCTCTGTGGTGTTCAGGTCTCCTCACTCCTCTCTGTGGTGTTCAGGTCTCCTCACTCCTCTCTGTGTCAGGTCTCCTCACACCACTCTCTGTGTTCAGGTCTCCTCACTCCTCTCTGTGTTCAGGTCTCCTCACTCCTCTCTGTGGTGTTCAGGTCTCCTCACTCCTCTCTGTGTTCAGGTCTCCTCACTCCTCTCTGTGTTCAGGTCTCCTCACTCCTCTCTGTGTTCAGGTCTCCTCACACCACTCTCTGTGTTCAGGTCTCCTCACTCCTCTCTGTGTTCAGGTCTCCTCACTCCTCTCTGTGGTGTTCAGGTCTCCTCACTCCTCTCTGTGTTCAGGTCTCCTCACTCCTCTCTGTGGTGTTCAGGTCTCCTCACTCCTCTCTGTGTTCAGGTCTCCTCACTCCTCTCTGTGTTCAGGTGCTGTTGGGGCTCCTCGCGGGTCTGGAGAAGCAGTTTTCGTCCCGGAGCCTGGTTCAGTCTCAGGAGGCGTCGAACATTCTGCCTTTGTCCAACAGTAACATCAGGTCAGTCGTTTTCACTTTTTAATCTCCCTAAAATCAAACTTTTCATTCATAAATAATAAAGTACGACTCCACAAACCTGGGGCGATGTGCAGGAGGGTGACGCTGGTGGAAGAGAGACTCATGTTTCATTTTACTGTTTTAAAAATGAAATATTCACTGAAAACATAAGTTTCCGTTTTGTGTTTGCTGCTCTGATTTTTGGGGTTTTAACTGCACCACAAAATATTTAGAAGTAAAACGTCGTCTGTGCTGCTGTAAGAGTCATTAAAGTACTTTTGAAATATCTTTACATTTTACTCAATAATCCACCATAATGTTTTACAAAACCAGAGTCAAAATGGTGAAGTTTATCATTTTCTTTTAGACTCGGGCTGTAGTTCTAATAGTTACAGACAAATAAAGTAAATCCATCTTTATTGAGTGAATGTGTCAGAAGTTTGAGCTGATCTTCTGCTTCTCGACGGGTCTAAACTCTGTGCTGCTGCCTGGATTTTTCTACTTTTCTTCTCCACTTTTCTCCACAAACTCCGACTGATCTGATGTACGGTGATAATATTCACCAAACCACGTCACAAATGTAAAACCCGATAAATGTGTCGTGTCAGGTTTGGTCTCCTGCCCCTGAGCTCGTCCAGTGTGAGGAAGACGAAGAGCCGGAGCCTCGAGACGAGCCACGCCCTGGTACGAGTATTACTCTTATATACTGTTTTATACTGTTTAATACGGTTTATTACTCTTTTATACTGTTTAATACTGTTTTATATGGTTTTATATTTGATGTGGTTTTATATTTGATGTGGTTTTATATTTGATGTGGTTTTATACCGTCTCATGTCGACTCTTCACAGATTTAAACAAATTAAATATAATGTTCAGTGATGTTTCTGTTTGGTTTAAACAGTTGAGGCAGTCGGTCTATTTTTTGTTTGTTTCATTATGTTTTAATCTAAATATCTGATAATTGAGTCGATGACGTAAAAGTCCACATGGATCTAGACTCTGTAAAAGACTAGTGGTCACTCCAGGTACTGCAGCTCCGTGAGCTCTGGTCCAGAGACAATTCTCCCTCCGAGCTCACGGCTTTTTAAGGTGAATGTGCAGTGTTCAGCTCACAGGACGTGTTCAGCTCGTTTTCAGCTCACAGGACGTGTTCAGCTCGTGTTCAGCTCACAGGACGTGTTCAGCTCGTGTTCAGCTCACAGGACGTGTTCACCTGACGCAGCTGTGGCTCTGATTGGTCAGAAGTGATCATGTGATGCATGACGTCACTATTTATTTAATTTATTTATTTGATTGAGACAGAGCAGAGAGCTCGAATGAACATGATACAGAGTGAAGCAGAAGAAAAACACACCATCACCTTCAGATCATCCTCAGATCATCCTCAGATCATCTTCAGATCATCCTCAGATCATCTTCAGATCATCTTCAGATCATCTTCAGATCATCTTCAGATCATCCTCAGATCATCTTCAGATCATCCTCAGATCATCCTCAGATCATCCTCAGATCATCTTCAGATCATCCTCAGATCATCCTCAGATCATCTTCAGATCATCTTCAGATCATGATGATACTTCAGGCAGTGACACATTTACTCGTGTTTTTGCAGGTGTCTCCAGCCTCCGCAGCAGCCTGCGAGGCCCCCTACAGGCCGGGCAGTCTGTTCAAACAGCTGGCCCAGCAGGAGGACGACGCCGCCGCCGCCGCCTCGTCGCTCTTCAGACTGTCCTGGCTCTCAGGCATGACCAAGTAACACCCCCCTCACGGGTCTGGAGTTTTGTACAAAAAATACTGTGTATGTGTAATAATAAGAACTGTGTTAATAAAAATATATCTATTTCAATCTATTATTATTATTATTATTATTATTATTATTTACAGTTTTTACCAGATTATTGAGCTAATGGACCCGGAATAACAGTCTTTACTTTTGAGGGTCTAATAAATATCATTAAAATCAAAAGTAAATGTTAATGAAAGCAGTATTTAAAGGTATTTAAACAGTATTTAAAAGTATTTAAACAGTATTTAAACAGTATTTAAAAGTATTTAAACAGTATTTAAACAGTATTAAAGTAACGTCTGTAAGTTTCTTTTTTATTAGAAGAAAACATGAGTGTAACTCCCGACAGAGGCTTTAAATCTTTATAATCTGTTTAAGTCTTTACATCATCTCTGAACATTTAGTATTTTTCTCCACTAAACTGCACATTTATTATTCTGTTCATGTAGAAACTAATGAACCAAAAATCCATCTTAATCTAAATAAGTGAATAAATGTTTGAGTATTTCTGACTGAATCATGTCACGTGAGAAAATACTTGATTTTGTCTCATTTTAAGTTAAACGATGCATTTTGTGACAAATCTTCAGGATAAAACTGATCAGCTTCATTTTTTTCAGTTTTATTATAAATGAAAAGTTGACTCATGGTGTAGTTTGTATTTTATTTTATTATTTTATGAATCTCTTCAATCAAACGACTTTTTACAGGTTTTTCTTTAAGACGACGTTTCTGTAAAGTTTAAATGGATGAAATTAAAATGAAGTACATTTCACAAACATCTCACAAACATGGAGTCGTGTCGCAGACCTGCAGCTCGTTGGTTTGGACGAGCCGCAGAGAAACATCTTCACTTCTACGACTTTCTGTTTGGATTTGACTTTGACTCTGGATCAGATCGTGGCTCCGATTCCTCGTCTTCTCTGGTTTTATGTTTGTTCTCAGTTTAATCTAAAGGTTCATTTCTGTCTCATTTTTTAGTCTTGATTCTAGTTCAAACGAGTTTCTAGTTTTATCATAGTTTTAGTTTCTATTAGTGTCACATTTGATACTTTTAACTTCTCTATTTCTCACAAAATGCTTCACAAACTCCTCAAACTCCACGTTCTCCTGGTGTCGGCTCGTTCGCTCGTGGAGGAGGAGGTGTTTCTACTTCTTGCGGTCGACTTTGCTCATCATGGCCTTGACGTCGATGGGGGCGGCGGCGGCGGCGGCCTTGGCCTTCTCCGCCTCCTCCTGCTGCCAGAGGATTATGGGATGGATCCCGGGGCTGCGGTTCTGGGCGTTCTGCTCCAGCTGAGCCGGGCTGTGGGGAAAGTTTATACAGTGTGAAAAAAAACGACTGACTCGACTGACTCGACTGACACGACTGACACGACCGACACGACCGACACGACCGACTCGACCGACTCGACCGACTCGACCGACTCGACCGACTCGACTGACTCAACTGACACGACTGACTCGACTGACTCGACACGACTGACACGACTGACTCGACTCGACTGACTCGACTGACTCGACACGACTGACTCGACTGACACGACTGACTCGACTGACTCCACCGACTCGACTGACACGACTGACTCGACACGACTGGCTCGACTGACACGACTGACTCGACTGGCTCGACTGACTCGACACGACTGACTCGACTGACACAACTGACTCGACTGACTCGACTGACTCGACTGGCTCGACTGACTCGACTCGACTGACTCTCGACCGACTCCACCGACTCGACTGACACGACTGACTCGACACACAACTGACTCGACTGACTCGACACGACTGGCTCGACTGGCTCGACTGACTCGACACGACTGACTCGACTGACACAACTGACTCGACTGACTCGACACGACTGACTCGACTGGCTCGACTGACTCGACACGACTGACACGACTGACTCGACTGACACGACTGACTCGACTGACTCGATTGACTCGACCGACTCCACCGACTCGACCGACACGACTGACTCGACACGACTGACTCGACTGACTCGACTGGCTCGACTGACTCGACACGACTGACTCGACTGACACGACTGACTCGACTGACTCGACTGACACGACTGACTCCACCGACTCGACTGACACGACTGACTCGACACGACTGGCTCGACTGACACGACTGACTCGACTGGCTCGACTGACTCGACACGACTGACTCGACTGACACGACTGACTCGACTGACACGACTGACTCGACTGACTCGACTGACACGACTGACTCGACTGACACGACTGACACGACTGACTCGACTGGCTCGACTGACTCGACACGACTGACTCGACACGACTGACTCGAATGACACGACTGACTCGACTGACACGACTGACACGACTGACTCGACTGACTCGACTGACTCGACCGACTCCACCGACTCGACTGACTCGACTGACTCGACTGACTCGACGTCAGGTTTGATGCACCGTTCATACTTGTAGTTTGGTAGTTTTCTAAATACAGATGAGGAGCTGGTCGTGGTCAGGAGTACCTCAGCTGGAGGATCTGACCTATTGTAATAATGATAAATGCAGTCGTCTTGTGAAACTCTTTTTCAGACGCCTCCTCAGCCGCTGCTGTTCTGGGCTGAGACGCTCAGAGGAAACACACAGAGAACAAGCAAATCCACAAAACCTCAGGTCACTCATCAAACCCGAGAACTTTGAGTCTGAGGCTCAGTCACTTCAACAAAAAAAGATCTTAAACTTTTACTTTATACATTATAGTCGCTCCTCCCCCTCACTGCACCAGGACCTACAACCAACAGAACAACAACTTTTAAGTTTCACTCCTCCTCCTCTCTCCTCCTCCTCTCTCCTCTGTCCTCCTCTCTCCTCCTCCTCCTCCCTCCTCTCTCCTCCTCTCTCCTCCTCCTCTCTCCTCTCTCCTCCTCTCTCCTGTCTCCTCCTCCTGTCTCCTCCTCTCTCCTCCTCTCTCCTCCTCTCTCCTCCTCTCTCCTCCTCCTCTCTCCTCCTCTCTCCTCCTCTCCTCCTCTCTCCTCCTCCTCTCTCCTCTCTCCTCCTCTCTCCTCTCTCCTCCTCTGTCCTCCTCTCTCCTTCCTCTCTCCTCTCCCCCCCCCCTCCTCTCTCCTCCTCTCTCCTCTCTCCTCTCTCTCCTCTCTCCTCCTCTCCTCCTCTCTCCTCCTCCTCCTCTCTCCTCTCTCCTCCTCTCTCTCCTCTCTCCTCCTCTGTCCTCCTCTCTCTTCCTCTGTCCTCTCTCCTCCTCTCTCCTCCTCTCCTCCCTCCCCTCCTCTCTCCTCCCCTCCCCCTCCTCTCTCCTCCTCTCTCCTCCTCCCTCTCTCTCTCCTCCTCCTCCTCTCTCCTCCTCTCCTCCTCTCCTCCTCCTCCTCCTCTCTCCTCCTCCTCTCCTCCTCCTCTCTCCTCCTCCTCCTCCTCCTCCTCTCTCCCTCCTCCTCCTCTCTCCTCCTCCCTCCTCTCTCCTCCTCTCTCTCTCCTCCTCCTCCTCTCTCCCTCCTCCTCCTCCTCTCTCCTCCTCCTCCTCTCTCCTCTCCTCCTCTCCTCCTCCTCCTCCTCCTCCTCTCCCTCCTCCCTCCTCTCTCTCCTCCTCCCTCCCTCCCCTCCTCCTCCTCTCTCCTCCTCTCTCCTCCTCTCTCCTCCTCCTCCTCTCTCCTCCTCCTCTCTCCTCCTCCTGTCTCCTCCTCCTGTCTCCTCCTCACCTGAAGTTGTGTGTCTCTGGACTCAGGGCTTTCTTCTGAATGTCTTTGTAGGTTGGAGACTTCAGGTACCGGAAGAACGTGTCCTACAAAAAACACAGGGTGAGGACTGAAGACAACGGCAGACGTCCCACACTGTCCCACTCTGTCCCACACTGTCCCACTCTGTCCCACACTGTCCCACTCTGTCCCACTCTGTCCCACTCCACTCTGTCCCACTCTGTCCACTGTCCTCACTCTGTCCCACTCTGCCCCACACTGTCCCACTCTGTCCCACTCTGTCCCACTCTGTCACACGCTGTCCCACTCTGTCCCCCCACTCTGTCCCACTCTGTCCCACACTGTCCCACTCTGTCCCACTCTGTCCCACACTGTCCCACTCTGTCCCACTCTGCCCCACACTGTCCCACTCTGTCCCACTCTGTCCCACTCTGTCACACGCTGTCCCACTCTGTCCCACTCTGTCACACACTGTCCCACTCTGTCCCACTCTGTCCCACACTGTCCTCTGTCCCACACTGTCCCACACTGTCCTCTGTCCCACACTGTCCCACACTGTCCCACACTGTCCCACACTGTCCCACACTGTCCTCTGTCCCACACTGTCCCACTCTGTCCCACACTGTCCCACTCTGTCCCACACTGTCCCACTCTGTCCCACTCTGTCCCACGCTGTCCCCACTGTCCCACTCTGTCCCACACTGTCCCACTCTGTCCCACACACTGTCCACTCTGTCCCACACTGTCCCACTCTGTCCCACACTGTCCCACACTGTCCCACTCTGCTGTCCCACACTGTCCCACCTTCTTCATGAGGAGGAAGACGTGCGTCTGCGCTGCCTCGAGGACGTAGCGGTGTGGATGCTCCAGGCCCTTCACCGTCATCGCCCATCGTTCTCCCGTCGATGTTTATCCAGCGGGGGGGCGCCAGGAGCCAAGAAGGTCCTGAGACGAGACACATGAACCAGTGAACTGTGGAACTTCTCGTCCCATGAACTGTTCTACGAGTATCATGTCACTTTAAGTCTCACAAAGACCCGCTGTGCAGCTCTTCTTCTGTGAGTGTGATGCTAACTGAAGGCACTACTGTGACTTTATTAGACTTTAATCTGAGCTTTGTGTGAAATGTTCTGTTCTAAATCATTAAACGTCCCTGTGACTCGGCCTGTACCTGCAGTTTATCAGAAATATTCCACAGTCTGGCATTAAAGTAATAAAGTCCATGGACAGAATGGTGCACCCATGCACATTCCTCCTTTAAAGCCACACTACGTAACATTTCAGATGGTCCTGAACACCCTGCTCAGATCACAGCTGTGTTCAGCTCATTTGGTCTGGGGACAAACCGATACCGATCCAGCTCATTCTCCTGGCACTGATATTTGATACCAGTATTGGTATCGTTTCCATGATACTGGTTCAGCTGAGGCTCTGGTTGGACCTTCTGTAGGTGTGATCAGACGTTGGACCTTCAGTAGGTGTGATCAGACGTTGGATCTTCTGTAGGTGTGATCAGACGTTGGACCTTCTGTAGGTGTGATCAGACGTTGGTCCTTCTGTAGGTGTGATCAGACGTTGGACCTTCTGTAGGTGTGATCAGACGTTGGACCTTCTGTAGGTGTGATCAGACGTTGGACCTTCTGTAGGTGTGATCAGATGAGACGTCGCCCAGAATGTTTCATGTTTGAACTTTTATTCAAACAGAGCTGTTCAGTCGTTATTTCTTGGATAAATGACACAATTAGATCCATTTTGTGTAGTAAGTTCACTGAGGTTTGAGAGTTTCCACAGTAAATGGGATGAAAATGAAAAGTGAAAACAGAGAGAGTGAAACAGAGAGAGTGAAACAGAGAGAGTGAAACAGAGAGAGTGAAACAGAGAGAGTGAAACGGAGAGAGTGAAACAGAGAGAGTGAAACAGAGTGAGAGCATCAGAGGGTCACAGGGGCTGGTTCTGTGTCTGACTCACTTGAAGATGGTCTCTGCCTTGGCCGACATGGATGAAGCTGTTCCCCACTTCAGCTCCTCAGCCGCCTCCCAGAAGGCCAAGTTCTCCCCTGGACACAACACACAGAGCTCAGAGCACGCCACCTACTGCCCGCACGAGGGGGCCACGGTGAGGGGACCACGGCGAGGGCCCACGCGAGGGCCCACGGCGAGGGACCTACCACTGAACTCTTTCTTGAGGAAGATCTTGAAAGTCGTCACGTCCCCTCAGGTCTACCAGCAGCTCGTACAGACTGAAGGACCAGCGCTCCACTCGCATCTTAGTGGGAACCTCCACACTGCAAATGTTCAGATGAAAAGTCACAGATGTAGAACTAAAGTGTTACTATTAAACTGGACATTTTAACATAAAACCACTGCTGCTGGAATAATACAGTGTGAATGAAGTACATAAGTAAAAGTACTCAAGTACTCGCTTAAATATCATTCTGGAGAGATTTCAGATCTATTAAAGCAGCAACATCCTCAAAATCACAGTGTGACACAAACCTAAAGAGAAGTGTTTTTACTGATCACGTCTGTAACAGTTCTGCCTGATTGTCCCCGTCCCAGCTCCATCTTCTGCTCCTTCTGTCGTCACCTCCTTTTTCCTGCAGCTGCCTCTCGTTTGTTATCGGCCCAGAGTGGCCCAGAGTGGCCCAGAGTGACCCAGAGTGGCCCAGAGTGGCCCAGAGTGGCCCATAGATCCTCCCTCAGTTCATTCACTTCTTGCTACAATCGTTGATCACTCAAAACCAACTCTCAAAAAATCTGAACTCTGACTTAACCTGTTTGTATTTGTGACATCCTGAATCTGCTTTTGAGTGACCTGTTCCCAAGTTTATTTCCCCGTGTTTGAATTCGCAGTATTGGAAGACGTTTCTGTTGATATTAAATAAGACGTTTTCCTCAGTTTACTTTCCTGATTTTCCATATTTTGTATGACCTGCTAAAGGAAACTTTCCGTTGTAGTTAAACGTTTTAACGGCTCGATTGTGACATCGTCTGTGGCTCTGCTCCAAATATGTTTTTGGCCCTTCATAAAAAAAGTTTGGACACCTCTGTGTTAAAGCCCCTGAAGTGGAGAAGCAGACGTCTGATGTGAAACATAAAGTGTCTCTGTAAAAGTTCTCGTGTTTTACGAGGGACGACAGAGGGACGAGGGAGGAGTTTTATAAGATGGAGACGTTTCCACGTGGTCGATGAGAAGCTGTTTTGTTGCATCTTTCTCTGAGAGAAGCGTCGTCAGACTCACCTGCGCATGTTGATGGTCCAGTAGGTGTCGTTGTCGTTTTTGCCAGGGTTACTGGCAAACACGGGGCCAGGAACGGGTCGTGGTTCTTGTAGGTCGTCACATATTTCACCAGTCTGCAAAAAACAACTAAAGATGTTTGTTCTGTTGTTTTCTGATCGATGTCCTCACACAGACCTGGAGCTGGGTTTGTTTCATTCACACGTTTAACACAAATATTTAAACTGAGTCAAACAGAAATCACTCTGTTTTCACCTTGTGATGTCATCATGTGGTGATGTCATGTGGTCACCACACACACGTGGACACTAGGATCCAGTGACGTGTGTGAGGTTCATGAGGCTCTGATGAGTCAGATTCACAAACATAAACAGGAGTCAGGACATTTGTCCCGGGTCAGTGTCTCTCCAGTGACTTGGGGCCGAAATAAAAAAATAATTTCAAAATAAAAGTTCCAAAGTCCGTATGAAATATCTCTAATAGTATGAAATTAAAAGCTGGTTTTGTATTGTTTTTATCCTTATTCTGTTTCCATCATTTTCAGTGGATTGAAGTCATTACATTTCTTACATTTCGTCCCACTGTGTTGAAAAAGTCAAGTCTTTGTCCCGTCGTCTGGAGCAAACCATTTAGCTCCTTTAGCTCCTTTAGCTCCTTTAGCTCTTTTAGCTCCTTTAGCTCCTTTAGCTCCTTTAGCTCCTTTTAGCGTTGGTCTTTAATTCTAACCTCCTGCTTCGACCCAAAGTCCAGTTTAGAAAACTGAGCTTTAATATGTATCTTCCTCCATTTCAAAAGTAGAACAGACAAGAAGAAAAAAGTGAATTGCTAAAGTTGACTTGCTACTCTAAATTGTAGTTTGCTGCCCCTATTCTGCAGGAGTTGCAAGAATTCCTCGCCTCATGAGCGCCCCCTACCATGAGGCAGGGTAACTGCGTGTCTCACCCGGCGCCTTTTCACAGCCTGAAAGCAGCAGAGAGCTCAGGCCGAGCTACAGCACAGTCGGAACATGTGAGGCACGACCGGCCTGTGCCTCACCACACGTCTCTTCTCAGGATTCTCACCTGTCCACACGTCACTGAATCATTTGGAACATTTCAGTCCTGGAGTTGCCCATTTCTACTGAACAAAAGGTAAAAGCTGTTAACTTGAAAACTACCACTTGATGACATCATAAGGTGGAACAGAGCATCATCTTAAAACTCACAAAGTCAATTTCACGAAATATAGAATCAAAAGAACAAGATCAAAAATACAAGCGGCCGAAATGAGTTTCCTCCACAGGATGGCTGGTGCTCTCTCAGAGACAGGGTGAGGAGCTCAGAGTAGAGCCGCTGCTCCTCCACGTCGAGAGGAGCAGCCGAGCTCAGGAGCCTCCTGGACGTCTCCCTGGGGAGGTGTTCATGTCCCACCAGGAGGAGACCCCGGGGAAGACCCACGACACACTGGAGGGACTATGTCTCTGGGCTGGGAACATCTTGGGGTCCCACTGGAGGAGCTGGAGGAAGTGCCTGGGGTGAGGGAAAGTCTGGGAGTCCCTGCTGCCCCAGATGGTTCTGGATGTTGTGATGTTCTGTGTGACTTACGCTCCCAGGGACACGCTGGACTTGACCTTGACCTCATGATGGGTCTGCTGATGGAAGATGTTCTGCAGGAGAAGAAGAGTCAGAGTCCTTCATTGTGGTTCAGTGTCATTCAGAGTGGTTCAGTGTCCTTCGGTGTGGTTCAGTGTGGTTCAGTGTGGTTCAGAGTCATTCAGAGACGTTCAGTGTCCTTCGGTGTGGGTTCAGTGTGGTTCAGTGTCCTTCAGTGTGGTTCAGTGTCCTTCAGAGTGGTTAACAGTGGTTCAGTGCGGTTCAGTGCGGTTCAGTGTGGTTCAGTGCGGTTCAGTGCGGTTCAGTGCGGTTCAGTGTGGTTCAGTGGCTTCAGTGTGGTTCAGTGTGGTTCAGAGTCATTCAGAGACGTTCAGTGTCCTTCAGTGTCCCTTCAGTGTCCTTCACTGCGGTTCAGAGTGGTTCAGTGTGGTTCAGGTCAGTGCCTTCAGTGTCCTTCAGTGTGGTTCAGAGTGTTTCAGTGTGGTTCAGTGTCCTTCAGTGTCCTTCAGTGTGGTTCAGGGCGGTTTTCAGTGCGGGTTCAGTCTCCTTCATGTTTCTTACCATGCGTCTGTAACTGGTCAAATGTGATTTTCTGTGGGCAGAAAATAATCAGACGTCAACTTCATGAAGATCTGACAACAAAACCTCAACAACGAAATGAACAACAAACAAGCATTCTGAGAGCCTGGTTCTCTCTGTTTTTGAGCAGAATGTGTCTTGCCTCAGTGCATGTGTGTATTACATATATATTACATATATATTACATGTATATTACATGTATATTACATGTATATTACCATATATATTACATATATATTACATGTATATTACATGTATATTACATGTATATTACATGTATATTACATGTATATTACATGTATATTACATATAGATTACATATATATTACATGTATATTACATGTATATTACATGTATATTACATGTATATTACATATATATTACACATATATTACACATATATTACATATATATTGTTTAGTTCTCACCTCGTCTGCGTTGGGGTCCAGGAGACGCTCTGGGCCTGTGTCCATCGCACTGTGAGTGCGTCTCTGCAGCAGAGACATGAAGGACATGAGAGACACGAGGGACACGAGGGACACGAGAGACACGAGAGACACGAGGGACACGAGGGACACGAGAGACACGAGGGACACGAGAGACACGAGAGACACGAGGGACACGAGAGACACGAGGGACACGAGAGACACGAGGGACACGAGGGACACGAGAGACACGAGGGACACGAGAGACACGAGGGACACGAGCGACATGAGGGACACGAGCGACACGAGGGACACGAGCGACACGAGGGACACGAGAGACACGAGGCATGGGAACACTGAGGGACACGAGCGACATGAGGGACACGAGCGACATGAGGGACACGAGGGACACGAGGGACACGACACAGGGACACGAGAGACACGAGGGACACGAGGGACACGAGGGACACGAGAGACACGAGGGACACGAGCGACATGAGGGACACGAGCGACATGAGGGACACGAGGGACAACGAGAGACACGAGGGGACACGAGGGACACGAGAGACATGAGAGACACGAGAGACACGAGGGACAAACTCTGATGTGTCTCAAGTCAAACGTCTTAAACACATTTATTGAGTGCGTGTTTTGAGCCTGTGTGTGTTGTGTTGTGTTTTGTTGTGGTGTTGTTTTTGTATTTGTTGTGTATTTGTTGTGTGGTTGTGTGTGTTGTGTGTGTGTGTTGTGTGTGTGTTGTGTGTGTTGTGTGTGTGTGTTGTTGTGTGTGTTGTGTGTGTGTTTGTTGTGTATTTGTTGTGTATTTGTTGTGTGTGTTGTGTGTGTTGGTGTGTTGTGTGTTGTGTGTTGTGTGTGTGTTGTGTGTGTGTGTTGTGTGTTGTGTGTGTGTGTGTGTGTGTGTGTGTGTGTGTGTTTGTGTTCATGTGATAAAGTATCTCTGAGTGTCACTGACCGGAGGACGGGTTCACCACCCCAGTAGGCTCTCTCCTGACAGTCAAACACCACACGGTCGGGCTTCGGACGCTCCTTCCCCGCCCTGTACACACGTGTGTTGTATGTGTATGTGTATGTGTATGTATGTGTATATACACATACACATACATACACATACACACACACATGTGTGTATGTGTATGTGTATGTGGTGTTATATATACACATACACATACACATACACATACATGCCAAAAGTCTTTGTAAATCTTTTTAAAGATGCAGTCTGTAACTTTTTCTGCTGGAGGGTGTGTAAACAACACAGAGACTCACTTGTGCTGCTCTGACGCCTGCAGCACGATGAAATCCCACTTATGATTCATCCACTTGTGCAGATGGTTATAGTGAGCCTGGTACACACAAAATACCCACACATAACTACACGTATATATACACACGAAACACAATATATACACGTATATGATTATAGTGAGCCTGGTACACACAAAATACTTATACACACGTATATATACACACAAACACATATATGGTGTATAGTGAGCCTGGTACACACAAAATACACATATATCCACACAAAATACTTATACACATGTATATATACACACGAAAACATATATATATATATACACACGTTTATATACAGGTCTGAGAGTCAAAGTGACTCTTTACATTTATGCACAAAGTTCACTTGCAGATTTCAGATTAATCCCATTTCACAAAAATGTGACTAATAATTAAGATTTTACTGATTTCGTTGTTGGTTATTTTGTTTTGGCGGTTTTTATCGTTTACTTCCTGTTTGGGAGCAGATATGACATAAGAGGTCATTCAGTCACTGTACCTAGCAACCATAAAGCTAACAAGGAACAACTGTAAACTGCACATTAGTGATGATGAAAACTACTGCAAATACATGACGGGTTTTGTGACGTCACTTCCTGTTTTGTGGTACTTTTATTTTTGTCACTTCAGAGATAAAACTATAATAAATATTCAGCTCAGGTCCAGATGATCCTGCTCTTCTCTAACCTTAAAGTTTTCTGCGTCACATGTGAAGGTGTCCCCACGACAACATCTCTGTGACATGGAGAGAACATGGAGGGACACTTTTGTCCTGAGGCCTGTTACTCTCCTCAAAGTGAACACCCGAAGACCCCGAGCTGCTCTGAGACGTTTGGAGACACAGTGACACTGATGGAGTACCTGCTCGTAGGCTCCAGTTGGCCCTTCTTACGGATTGTTTCCTCTTGGCCAGATAAATGGCTGCAGATAAACAGACACATATAAAGTGTTAGTGCGACTGAACAACACGGGGCTGAACACAGAACAGTGTTCAGAGGAAACGACGGGAACATGGGTGAAAAAATGTCCTTTCTGCAGCTGCAGACTTTCTGCTTTAATATTTGAATTTTTTGAAAAGTCTTTGGGGAAATGTTCTTCCAGACCTGCAGCGGACGTGAACTGAGCAGGACGAGCTCCACAGACTTTTATTTTATTTTAGATAAAGTTTGACAAAGTCCCACGCACCATAATCTTAGAGTCCTCGGCCACCCACTTCTGTGGGCCAGAATACCTCCAACGGAGTCTGTGGAAACACAAGAGGTAAAGTGAACTGTGTGGACAGAGAGTACCCGAAAAATGTGTCTGTGGAGAGAGAGTACCTGGACCCTCGCACACGGGGTTTTTGGGTCTACTGTGGGAGAGAGTACTGGAGCACCGGGGGTCTACTGTGGAGAGAGTACCTGGAGCACACGGGTCTACTACTGGGGGAGAGTACCTGGAGCACACGGGGGTCTACTGGGAGAGAGTAACCTGGAGCACACGGGGGTCTTACTGGGGGAGAGTACCTGGAGCAACACGGGGGTCTACTGGGGGAGAGTACCTGGAGCACACAGGGGTCTACTGGGGGAGAGTACCTGGAGCACACGGAGTCTACTGGGGGAGAGTACCTGGAGCACACGGGGGGTCTACTGGGGAGAGTACCTGGAGCACACGGGGGTCTACTGGGGGAGAGTACCTGGAGCACACGGGGGTCTACTGGGGGAGAGTACCTGGAGCACACGGGGGTCTACTGGGGGAGAGTACCTGGAGCACACGGGGGTCTACTGGGGGAGAGTACCTGGAGCACACGGGGGTCTACTGGGGAGAGTACCTGGAGCACACAGGGGTCTACTGGGGGAGATGTACCTGGAGCACACGGGAGTCTATGGGGGAGAGTACCTGGGAGCACACGGGGATCTACTGGGGGAGAGTACCTGGAGCACACGGGGGTCTACTGGGGGAGAGTACCTGAAAATTAGACTGTCTACAGCAGAAGCGCAAGAATATCTGGAAAATGAGGGTGTCTGTGTGGGAGTGGAGTACCCGGAAAACGTAGGGTGTTTGTGGAGGGAGATTACCTGGAACAATGAGGGTGTCTGTGGGAGTGGGAGCACTGGAGAATGTGGGGTCTATGTTGGAGAGTACCCAGACAGTGTGGGTGTCTGTGGGGGGAGTACCTGGACAGTGTGGGGGTATATGTTGGAGAGTACCCATAGACAGTGTGGGTGTTCGTGGGGGGAGTACCTGGACAGTGTGGGTTGTATATGATGTTTGGAGAGTACCCAGACAGTGTGGGTGTTCGTGGGGGGAGTACCTGGACAGTGTGGGTGTATATGTTTGGAGAGTACCCCCAGACAGTGTGGGTGTTCGTGGGGGGGACCCTCTGGAGTACCTGGACAGTGTGGTTGTATATGTTTGGAGAGTAGTACCACCCAGACAGTGTGGTGTCGTTCGTGGGGGAGTACCTGGACAGTGTGGTTGGTATATGTTTGGAGAGTACACCCAGACAGTGTGGGTGTTCGTGGGGGAGTACCTGGAAGCGGTAGAGGTGGCGTCGTTGCACAGGACGAGTTTCTTGTGGTTCTGGATGGGGGTAGATGTATCCATAGGCCCACCAGCATGGTCCCCAACACAAGTGCCTCTGCAGGGAGTACCTCAATGTCAGACGGGAGTACATACAGACTGTGTATATTTACAGTGGGGCAAAAAAAGTCTTTATTCAATCCACCAACTGTTCAAGTTCTTCACTTAAAAAAGACGAGAGGCCTGTGATTTTCATCATAGTTTCACTTGAACTTTGAGACAGAGGAAAGAATCAGGAAATCACACACTGCAGGATTTTTAATGGATTTATTTGCAAATATATATATTTGTTTCAATAACAGAAGTTTGGTCTCAACACTTTGTTCTTCTCTTTGCTGCAGTTGACTCAGACGTTTTCTGTCTCAGGTTTTCTTCTCTGTTGCTGTAGTTTGGGTCCATTCCTCCTGCAGATCTCCTCTAGAGCAGTGATGTTCTGGGGCTGGTCCCAGAAAAAACAGCCCCAGAGCCTGATGTTTCCTCATGCTCCACAGTAGGTCTGATGTTTCCTCATGCTCCACAGTAGGTCTGATGTTTCCTCATGCTCCACAGTAGGTCTGATGTTTCCTCATGCTCCACAGTAGGTTGATGTTTCCTCATGCTCCACAGTAGGTCTGATGTTTCCTCATGCATCCACATGGAGGTCTGATGTTTCCTCAGGGCTCCACAGTAGGATGCTGATGTTTCCTCATGCTCCACAGTAGGTCTGATGTTTCCTCATGCTCACAGTAGGTCTGATGTTTCTCATGCTCCACAGTAGGGTTGGTCTTTGGATCAGCTCAGCATCTTTCTCCAAACACCATGATCTGATCTTCTGACATGTGTCCCCAGCTCTTCTGGATCATCCAAATCCAAACTTGAGACGGGGCCTGGACATGTCCTTAATCAGGGGACACGTCTCTGCAGGATTTGAGTCCTGGTCGTAGTGTGTTACTGATGGGTGCCTTTGTTACTTTGGTCCCTCTGCAGGTCGTTCACTAGGTCCCCCGTGTGGTTCTGGGAGTTTTTGCTCCTCGTTCTGTCTCATCGCTTGAAGTGAAACTATGAATGAAAATTAAGGTCTCTCGTCTTTTTAAGTGCGACAAATTACACAGACTGGTGGATGATTAAATACTTTTTGCTCTCTGTGCACAGACAGGACGAGGACGGGATGAGGACGAGGGACGAGGATGAGGACGAGGATGAGGATGAGGACGAGGATGATGAGGATGAGGAGGACTCAACCTTCTGTGCTGTTCTTCATCTTGTTGACGATCCAGGTCACGATGTCTTTTCCTGCACAAGCCACAGGTCAAAGCTACAGGACGTTTTGAGTCTGAAGTGTTTTACACGTTGATCAGAGGAAATGATCTGAACAGTTTGTGTTTGCTCTTCTCCCTCAGAACGTGATTTATCCTGAAAATACCCCATTTTGTGCTTTATCTGCTGCTTTCTTATTATAAATCTCAAGTTTAGTACTTTCCCCAAATATTTTTGACTTTAATTTCTGGGACCACTACTCTGTACTTCTACTTGAGTAATAGATTTTGAAGTGACATTACTTTTACTCGAGTACCATTTGAGTACCTCTGCAGACACATTTCTGTCGATACAGGAAGAAAGGATCTAGTAAAGTTTTGTTTTTTTTCACTTTTTTACTCACACTCATTTTCCATATTGACTTTTACTGAAGTAAAAACGGTTTGTACCTCCCTCCCTCTCTCTGAAAGCCCCTCCCTCCCACTGAAAGCCCCGCCCACTCTCTGAAAGCCCTCCCTCTCTCTAAAAGCCCCTCCCACTCTGTGAAAGCCCCTCCCTCTCTGTGAAAGCCCCTCCCTCTCTTGTGAAAGCTCCTCCCCCTCTCTGAAAGCCCCTCCCTCTCTCTAAAAGCCCCTCCCTCTCTCTCTGTGAAAGCCCCTCCCTCTCGGTGTGAAAGCCCCTCCCTCTCTCTAAAAGCCCCCTCCCTCTCTCTCTGAAAGCCCCTCCTCTCTCTAAAAGCCCTCCCTCTCTCTCTGTGAAAGCTCCTCCATCTCTGTGAAAGCCCTCCCTCTCTCTCGAAAAGCCCCTCCCTCTCTCTAAAAGCCCTCCCTCTCTCTAAAAGCTCCCCTCCTCTCTCTAAAAGCCCCTCCCCTCTTGTGAAAGCCCCTCCCTCTCTGTGAAAGCCCCTCCCTCTCTCTAAAAGCCCCTCCCTCTCCGTGAAAGCCCCCTCCCCCTCTCCCAGTGCTTATGGAGCTGTGACCTTTGACCCCTGGAAGACTTTGAGTTGCTAATCCTATTTCTTCTTCTGTTTTGGTCCGTGAGCTTATCGTACGGATCAGAGTCAAACGTTTACTTCAGTTTAAGACACCAACTGGGACGAATTATTTTAATGAAACATCATCAGAGCAGCTCAGGTTTATAAAAAGTTTATAAAAAAAAAACTATAGACATTGAATGCATCATTATTACTGTGGGGCCCTTCGTGGCTTTTTTCAGCCCTGTGGGCCCTATGTTCTCTGTCTCCCTGTGTCCTTTCAGGCCTATGTGTCCCCTCCGTCCCCTCCGTCCCTCCGTCCCCTCTGTCCCCTCTGTCCCCCCTCAGGAGCCCCCTGGTGGTCTCACCTGTGATCACATGTGGGATACTGGTCACGTTCAGCTTCTGCTCTGAAACCTTTGACTCCACTTTTAGTGTCCTGCATCTCCACCACCAGGGCCTCCATCTGAAACACATGGAACACAGGGGCCCCTCTGAAACACATGGAACACAGGGCCCCTCTGAAACACATTTAACACAGGGGCCCCTCTGAAACACACGGAACACAGGGGCCCCTCTGAAACACATGTAACACAGGGGCCCCTCTGAAACACATGGTAACACAGGGGCCCCTCTGAAACACATGGTAACACAGGGGCCCCTCTGAAACACATGGTAACACAGGGGCCCCTCTGAAACACATGTAACACAGGGGCCCCCTCTGAAACACATGCAACACAGGGGGCACGTCCATCATGAAAACACATGCAAACACAGGGGCCCCTCTGAAACACATTTAACACAGGGGCCCCTCTGAAACACATGTAAACACAGGGGCCCTCTGAAAAACACATGGAAACACAGGGGCCCCTCTGAAAAACAGACATTTAACACAGGGGCCCCTCTGAAAACAAGATTTTTACAACAGGGGCCCTCTGAAACAGACAAGGACTAAACCCAGGACTAAAAACCAGGACTAAACCAGGACTAACCAATACCGGGACTAAAACCAGGACTAAACAAGGACTAAACCCAGGACTACATCGGGAGGTGGGCCCCTGAGGTCACAGAGAGTCCTGGATTAAACTGAAACTGAAGCTGAAACTTGAATAATCTTCTTGGATGATGTGTAAATTAAAGTGCTGTTCTTTACTGTCCTAAAAACTAAGAACACAAGTCATCTGCAGCTAAGGTTAAGTTAAGTTAAGCTAAACTTCCTCCAACGTCACGAGGACCAGTCAAGACCAGCGGGGGCGCCGTAGTGCTGCGCCAGCGACCCACTTTGAGATCTTGAGCTCGGTCGTTATGACCTGGAGGATTTGACCTACTGTGTTTATTACAGGAGAAACCAGAGGGAAACCCACCCCAGACCAGGAGAAACATCTGACCAAGGAATCAAAACACAACCTCTCGTCTGTGAGGCTCACGAGCATCTCCCCCACGACCATTCCCCACGACCAGATCCTCACGACCATCTCCCCACGACCAGCTCCTCACGACCATCTCCCCACGACCATCTCCCCCACGACCATCTCCCCCACGACCATTCCCCTCGCACCACGACCATCTCCCCCACGACCATCTCACTCACAAACAATCTCCCCACGACCAGCTCCTCACGACCATCTCCCCCACTACCATCTCCCACACGACCACCTCCCCCACGACCACCTCCCCCACGACCATCTCCCCCACGACCATCTCCCTCACAACCATCTCCCACGACCACCTCCTCACAACACGCATCTCCCCCACGACCATCTCCCACGACCATTCTCCTCACGACCATCTCCCCACGACCACCTCCTCACAACCATCTCCCCACGACATCTCTCCCACGACCATCTCCTCACGACCATCTCCCCCACGACCATCTCCTCACGACCATCTCCCCCCACGGACCATCTCCCCCACGACCATCTCCCCATGACCATTCTCCTCACGACCATCTCCCCACGACCATCTCCCCACGACCATCTCCCCACGACCATCTCCCCCACGACCATCTCCCCCATGACCATCTCCTCACGACAATCTCCTCACGACACATCCTCCTCATGACCATCTCCCCACGACCATCTCCTCATGACCAGCTCCTCACGACCATCTCCTCACGGACCATCTCTCACGACCATACCTCCTCACGACCATCTCCTCACGACCATCTCCTCACGAACCATGTCCCCCACGACACCTCCCCCACGACCATCTCCCCACAGACCACCTCCCCCACAACCATCTCTCACGACCATCTCCTCACGGACCATCTCCCCACGACCAATCTCCCCCACGACCACCTACCCCCCCACGACCATCTCCTCACGACCATCTCCTCACGACCAATCCTCACGACCATCTCCTCACGACCATCTCCCCACGACCATCTCCCCCACGACCATCTCCCCATGACCATCTCCTCACGACCATCTCTCACGATCATCTCCCCCACGACCATCTCCTCATGACCATCTCCCCACGACCATCTCCTCATGACCATCCTCACGACCATATCCCACGACCATCTCCTCACGACCATCTCCTCACGACCATCTCCTCACGACCATCTCCTCACGACCATGTCCCCACGACCACCTCCCCCACGACCATCTCCCCCACGACCACCTCCCCCACAAACCATCTCCCACGACCATCTCCTCACGACCATACTCCCCCGACCATCTCCCCCACGACCACCTCCCCCACGACCATCTCCTCCACGACCATCTCCTCACGACCATCTCCTCACGACCATCTCTCACGACCATCTCCCCACGACCATCTCCTCACGACCATCTCCCCACGACCACCTCCCCCACGACCATCTCTTCACGGCCATCTCTTCACGCCATCTCTCCCCACGACCATCTCCCCCACGACCATCTTCTCCCCACGACCATCTCCCCACGGACATCTCCCCTGACCATCTCCCCACGACAATCTCCTCACGGCCACCTCCTCACGAGCCACACCTCCTCCGCCCACCTCCCCCCACGACCATCTCTCCTCCACGACCATCTCCCCCATGACCATCTTTCCCACCCGACCATCTACTCACGGCCATACTCCTCACGACCATCTCCACCCCACGACCATGCTCCTCCACGACCATCCTCCCCGACGACACCTCCCCAGACCATCTCCTCACGACCATCTCCCCACGACCACCTCCTCACAACCATCTCCCCACGACCATCTCCCCAATGACCATCTCCTCACGACCATCTCCTCACGACCATTCTCCTCACGACCACCTCCCCCATGGACCATCTCCTCACGACCATATCTCTCACGGCCACCTCACGACCATCTCCCCACGACCATCTCCCCCACGGACCCATCTCCCCACACGACCATCTCCCCACGGGACCATCTCCCCCATGACCATCTCTCCCCACCGACCATTCCTCACGGCGCCATCTCCCCACGACCACCTCCTCACAACCATCTCCCCCACAGACCATCTCCTCATGACCATCTCCTCACGACCACCTCCCCCATGACCATCCCCCCCACGACCATCTCCCCCACGACCATCTCCCCCACGACCATCTCCTCACGACCACCTCCTCACGACCATCTCCCCCACGACCATCTCCCCCAAGACCATCTCCCCATGACCCATCTCCCCACGACCATCTCCTCACGGCCATCTCCCCACGCCCACCTCCTCACAACCCATCTCCCCAGGACCATCTCCCTCCAACCATCTCCTCAACACCATCTCCCCCACGACCATCTCCTCACGACCTTCTCCTCACGACCCATCTCCCTCACGACCTTCTCCTCACGACCTTCTCCTCACGACCATCTCCTCACGACCTTCTCCTCACGACCACCTCCCTCTGATCACCTCCTAAACACCAGCTCCCCACAAACAGCTTTTGCAGTTTTTTCTTTTTATTAAACTCCCTGTACTAAATTTGCATCTTTTGCTCCATGAGTCTTTACGACAAAAGGCCAAAGCAGAATTTTCCGTGACGGTGAAACTAACATCGTTGCACTTGACCTGAGATGTTGAAGTGTTTCTCAGATGAAGACGTCAGGACTTAGCTGCGTTATCCGGATCTCAAAAGCTCCTTATATAATATATTTTAAACGGGGAGGACACTTTTGGTTTAGATACATGAGTCCACAGGTACGAGCATTTAGTGTTTTCCTTCGATATTTTAACAACATCTTGACCCGTGTTTATGTTTTTACATTAGAAAAGTGACAGTGTGAGCGCTTTAGTGACTCTGAGGCAGGAGGCGAGTCACTGAACAGGTTCAAAGAGGCTTAAAGAGGAATTATGGTGATCTGTGAAAAGCCTCTGGCATCTCCTCTGACATATGTGGAGCATCTGTGATGGAGGCACAAGTATTTACTCAAGAAGTATTTGCTCCTTCATTTCTTTAGTAAACTGCTGCCTTCAGATGTTTGGAGTTCACATTTATTGAGATGGAGGGTCAGATATAAACACCCCTGTTTCTGAATAAAATGTCCCACAGTGCAGGAGTTTTCAGGTGCAGGACTCACCTTCTTGAGGCAGTGGATGCGGGGCCTGTAGTGCTGGTCCCGTTGGGGGCGGGCGGTGCGGATGGTCATGGCTGCTGGAGGATACTCGCTCTAAGGGTCAAACTCGAGTCCAAAGTCCAGCGAGCGGGCGGAGAGAGGAGAGAGTGGTGCACAGGTGGAGTCACTGCTCTGAGACTGTGGAGGAGGAAAAGCTCAGCAGATCCAATTATCAGGTCCCTGTAATACTCAGAGCGGTCAGCAGAGGGCACTAAGAGAACTTTAAAAAACACGATCGATTTTCTGCTTCGAAATGGAAACACAAATATGAATCATAAAAAATAAAACATCTAAATAAAAAAGGGAAACAAAATAATAATAATAGGGAAAATAAATCAAATGACTTTTTGTATTTTAAAAAAGAAAAAAATAGAAAGAAAGACCCAGAGAGGTACTCTCTGTGGTGCTGATGAGTACTCTCTGTGATGCTGAGGGGGTACTCTCTGTGATGCTGAGGGGTACTCTCTGTGGTGCTGAGGGGTACTCTCTGTGGTGCTGATGGGTACTCTCTGTGGTGCTGATGGGTACTCTACTGTGGTGCTGAGAGGTACTCTGTGGTGCTGATGAGTACTCTCTGTGGTGCTGAGGGGTACTCTCTGTGGTGCTGAGGGGTACTCTCTGTGGTGCTGAGAGGTGCTCTCTGTGGTGCTGAGGGGTACTCTCTGTGGTGCTGAGAGGTGCTCTCTGTGGTGCTGAGGGGTACTCTCTGTGATGCTGAGGGGTACTCTCTGTGATGCTGAGGGGTACTCTCTGTGGTGCTGAGGGGTACTCTCTGTGGTGCTGAGAGGTGCTCTCTGTGGTGCTGAGGGGTACTCTCTGTGATGCTGAGGGGTACTCTCTCTGTGGTGCTGAGAGGTGCTCTCTGTGGTGCTGAGGGGTACTCTCATCTGTGATGCTGAGGGGTACTCTCTGTGGTGCTGAGGGGTACTCTGTGATGCTGAGGGGTACTCTCTGTGGTGCTGAGAGGTGCTCTCTGTGGTGCTGAGGGGTACTCTCTGTGATGCTGAGGGGGTACTCTCTGTGCTGCTGAGGGGTACTCTCTGTGGTGCTGAGAGGTGCTCTCTGTGGTGCTGAGGGGTACTCTCTGTGATGCTGAGGGGTACTCTCTGTGGTGCTGAGAGGTGCTCTCTGTGGTGCTGAGGGGTACTCTGTAGTGCTGAGGGGTACTCTGTGGTGCTGACAGGTAGTCTCTGTGGTGCTGAGGGGTACTCTGTGGTGCTGTGGGGTACTCTGTGGTGCTGTGGGGGCAGCAGTCTAAGCAGGGACTCCCAGACTTCCCTCACCCCAGACATCTCCTCCAGCTCCTCTGGTGGGACCCCAAGGTGTTCCAATGCCAGAGAGACATAGTCCCTCCAGCGGGGTCTCCTCCTGGTGGGACATGCCCAGAACACCTCCCTTGGGAGGCGGTCCAGGAGGCATCCTGAGTCCGAGCCACCTCAGCTGGTTCCTCTCAACGTGGAGGAGCAGTGGCTCTACTACTCCGAGCTCCTCCCGTGTGACTGAGCTCCTCACCCTGTCTCTAAGGGAGCGCCCAGCCACTCTGTGGAGGAAACGGTTTCGGTCATGACCCAGAGTCAGGACCATAGTTGAGGTGAACGTCACTGAGGTAAATCCAGAGCTTTGTCTTTGGACTCAGCTCCTTCTTCACCACAACAGACGATACAGCGACATCACTGCAGACACTGATCCAACTGTCAATCTCACGCTCCATCCTCCCCTCACTCTGAACAAGACCCTGGAGATACTTGAACTCCTCCACTTGAGGCAGGAGACTCTCCACCTGCAGAGGGCGCCACCTTTTTTCCCTTCAAGAACCATGGCCTCAGATTTGGAGGAGCTGATTCTCATCTCAGCCACTTCACACTCGGCTCAAACCGCCTCAGTGCTGCAGGTCCTGAAGAAGCATCAGGACAAACATCATCTGCAAACAGCAGAGATGATCCTGTGGTTCCCGAACCAGACCCCCTCCAGCCCCTGAACCTGGGACCCCCTCCGGCCCCTGAACCAGACCCCCTCCAGCCCCTGAACCAGGACCCCCTCCGGCCCCTGAAACCAGACCCCCTCCGGCCCCTGACTGCGCCTAGAATTTCTGTCCATAAATATAATGAAACAGAACGGTGACAAAGTGCAGCCTGGTGGATCCAACATGCAGCCGGAACAAGTCTGACTCACTGCAGAGACACAGCTCCTGCTCCGGTCACACAGGGACAGGACAGCCCTTAGCAAAGGGCCCCGGACTCCATACTCCACCAGACTTCTCAACAGACCCTCACAGTACACTTGGGTCTGCCAGGTCGCTGTTCGCGCACTTCACCCTCTGCCAACGGATCCAACTCACCACCAGGTGGTGCTCTACACAGCTCTGCCCCTTTCTTCACCCGAGTGTCCCAAGACACGGAGTCAGATGAGTCAACCATCGACCTCCGCCCTCGCGTGTCCTGGTGCCACGTGCACTGATGCACACTCCAGGTCGGAGGTCGGAGTTGCTTGGCACACACTGTAAAACTTTACTCTGGTACCTGAAAGTTAAAGTTCTTAGAATCAGGTACAGCACCTTGAGTAACGTGAGTCTTATCTGCATGAACTTCAGACTGTTTCACAAAGAATCATTAACACACCAGTAATGATAAGATTTTATTATAATAATACAACCAGGTCCAGACCATCGTGTACAAATCACACATCAACTTAGAAAGGTCAGTTGAGTAGGACATTCAAGTGTGTGGAAGGCTGTGTTCAGAGAGGAAAGGTTCAGTGGGGAAAGACTGTGTTCAGAGAGGAAAGACGTGTTCAGAGAGGAAAGACTGTGTTCAGAGAGAGAAAAGACTGTGTTCAGAGAGAAAAGACTGTGTTCAGAGAGGAAAGACTGTGTTCAGAGAGGAAAGACTGTGTTCAGAGAGGAAAGACTGTGTTCAGAGAGAAAAGACTGTGTTCAGAGATGGAAAAGACTGTGTTCAGAGAGGAAAGACTGTGTTCAGAGAGAAAAGACTGTGTTCAGAGAGAAAAGACTGTGTTCAGAGAGGACAAGACTGTGTTCAGAGAGGGAAAGACTGTGTTCAGAGAGGAAAGACTGTGTTCAGAGAGAAAAAGACTGTTCAGAGAGGAAAGACTGTGTTCAAGAGAGGAAAGACTGTGTTCAGAGAGAAAAGACTGTGTTCAGAGAGAAAGACTGTGTTCAGAGAGAAAAGACTGTGTTCAGAGAGGTAAAGACTGTGTTCAGAGAGGAAAACGTGTGTTCAGAGAGAAAAGACTGTTCAGAGAGGAAAGACTGTGTTCAGAGAGGAAAGACTGTGTTCAAAGAGAAAAGACTGTGTTCAGAGAGAGAAAGACTGTGTCAGAGAGGAAAGACTGTGTTCAGAGAGGAAAGACTGTGTTCAGAGAGAAAAGACTGTGTTCAGAGAGGAAAGGCTGTGTTCAGAGAGAAAGGGAGACTGTCAGAGAGGAAAAGACTGTGTTCAGAGAGGAAAGACTGTTGTTCAGAGAGGAAAAGAACTGTGTTCAGAGAGGAAAGACTGTGTTCAGAGAGGAAGACTGTGTTCAGAACGAGGAAAGACTGTGTTCAGAGAGAAAAGACTGTGTTCGAGGAAGGAAAGGCTGTGTTCAGAGAGAGAAAGACTGTGTTCAGAGAGAAAAGGACTGTGTTTTCAGAGAGGAAAGCTAGGCTGGTTCAGAGAGGAAAGGCTGTGTTCAGAGAGAAAAGACTGTGTTCAGAGAGAAAAGACTGTGTTCAGAGAGGAAAGGCTGTGGTTCAGAGAGGAAAGGCTGTGTTCAGAGTGCGTCTGAGAACAGGCGGACTTCAGGCTGACTTGGGTCAGTCCTGATGCTCTGCCTCCATTCGTGCTCCGGTTTTTTTGTCCTTCGTGGAGCTAGCCTACGGCTAATCCACCAAGAACTCGCCTAGAACACACGACGCACTGTGAACTGTTAAGATTTCAGATTTTTTGGAGGACTCGTGTTTTGTTGAGTCCAGGCTGGGTGTGAGTCTGAGCGCAGCCAAAGTTAGAGGTACATGTGTCTGAAGCCCCCTCCCAAACCACAGGAGGCGCTAGAGACTGCTTGGCGTCAGGCGGATTAAAGACTCTGCAGGTTCAACCAGAGATGTTCAGAGTCAGACATTTCTCACTGTGGAGCTTTGTTCAGCCCAGTTCACATCTGTGCTTTTTGCAGTGCAGGTTTTTCTCTCAAAATGGAGCCGCGCTGCACTTTTCCTCCTACACTGGTGTTTTTAAAACACAATATAAATGTTTGTTCCGTCTTCTTCGTGTGACTCATTCTTCTGTTAATCCTTTTGTAAATAACTTAATTTAATTTTAATCTGTGGGCTCTTAAAAACACACAGTCTGATGATCCTGGTTGAACCAAGACCCTGGATCAGAGTCCATGTCCTGCAACCGATCTGTGAAGCTTAAGACGTCTGTCTGTTTTCAAAGCACATGTACAACCTCGATCACCTCAGGGCCCTGACACACAGACCCTGACACACTGTGACACACAGACTGTGACACACAGACCGTGACACACAGACCCTGACACACTGGTGACACACAGACCCTGACACACAGACCGTGACACACAGACAGACAGACCTGTGACACACAGACCTGTGACACACAGACCCTGTGACACACAGACCTGACACACTGTGACACACAGACCCTGACACACTGTGACACACCGACCCGTGACACACAGACTGGACACACAGACCCTGACACACAGACCCTGACACACAGACCCCTTACACACTGTGTCGTTGTATTGCTGTTCACACTCGTGTCCGTGTTGGAAACAGTAAAATGTGTCTTTTCTCCTCCGTCTGCTTCCTCCACAAGACTAAGTTTAAATCTGTTTAAATCGTTGGTTTTGGACGAGAGCAGAAAACGTCGTCAACTCTACGATTTGGTCCAGTGACCGATTTACCCTTCATCTTTGGTAAATGTAGTTACAGGAAAAACATTACCCAAATCAAAACTGTATTTGGTACCGTAGAGTACTGTGTGTTTCTGAATACTCTGATACTTTTAACTTTGTTTCTACCTTGGCGGTGAACTCGATACAGTCGGTCTGAGCCAGACTTCATCAAACAGCGCTGCATTTTTGTTGTTTGTTTTTCATTTGGTTTTTCAATGGTGCATGAATAGTAGAAGAGTAAGTCATGACTCAACTCAGAGTTTTCTTCTCACGTTTCATGCTGAAAAGGATCACCTTAATTAATCACTTTAATTTTAGAAAAGCACCTGTTCTCTGAACTTATATTTACCCACAATGAAAATGTAACGGCAAACCGGAAAAGGCTGCAGAGTCCGAATTCAGAAGAATGTTTCTGTGTGCATGTACTTCCAGATGTGGTGTGTGGGATGTGTGTGATGGGGTTTTCATGTGTGTTTAGGGTCCGGTATGGTGTTTTTCCTGTTGTGTGTAGGGTGATGTGGTTTTAAGTGTGCCTAGGGATGATGTGGGTTGTTCATGTGTGTTTAGGGCCTGATGTGTGTTTTTGATGTGTGTTTAGGGCTGATGTGTGTGTTTCATGGGCGGTTTAGGGCTGAGTGTTGTGTTTTCATTGTGTTTGGGGCCTCTGATGTGTGTTTTGATGTGTGTGTGGGGCTGATGTCGTGTGTGATGGTGGTGGGGCGGATGTGGTTTCATGTGGTTAGGGGCCTGATGTGTGTTTTGAGGGGTTAGGGCTGATGTGTGTTTTTATGTGGTTAGGGCCGATGTTGTTTTCAGTGTGGGTAGGGACGGTGTGTGTTTTCCTGTGGGTTTGGGGCTGATGTGTGTTTTGGATGGGTGTTATAGGGCCTGTTGATGTGTGTGTTTCATGTGGTTTAGGGCCTTCTGATGTGTGTTTTCAGTGTGTTTAGGGCCTGATGGTGTTTTCATGTGTGTTAGGGCTC